>JXSR01S028561.1:0-22292 GCA_000969725.1 Ophiothrix spiculata
ACATGTCTCATATCATGCATATTATAATAATTTATTTTGTATTTGCAAATGATTTGCATGTTTTTTTTAATTATTTATTTTGAACAAGTCAATTGTGATTGGTGGCAGGAGTGGGATTCTCCCACCAGGCTGCTGGTGACTAGGTCTAGGGCCGGGGGATTTCCCATCATCAGTGAGGATGAATTCCAAATTCTACAAATCAAGCTTTTAGCCAGAGAGCCGTCAGGCCGTCTTTTGGACGGCCTGTCACGATAAAAGACGCCCTGTAAAAAAAAAAATAAAAAAAAATTTAAAAAAAAAAAAAATTAAAATTAAAAAAAAAAAAAATGCATAGGCCGTCCAAAAATACGTTTTACCATATGAAATTCGATGTTGAATGTTAGAATTTATCTTCAATAATCATCATCATCACAAAATCTGACCAATTTATTGTACTTTATGAACTTAAAATGGGTTTTATATCGCGTTTTTTCTTCGTTCGTTCCCCAGTGAGTCGCCATTTTGTTTACAAACTAGCGCGAACATAATCCTCGACTTCTTTGTCAAGTATGAATATTAATGATGCTAACGTCACGATGTTTTGATTGAAGCCGGCCTGTTCGCCCGGCCGCGAATTTGGACGCCCTACTTTCAAATCCTGGCTAAAAGATTGCTACAAATATTAAAGGGACTGGCCTAGGCCTGGCACCATGACTGACAATTTAGCCAATGATAAAGGTTAATGATGGTCCATGGTCACAGCTCTGGGACTAGCCTACAACAACCATACGATGTCTCAATTACATGATAAATTTCCATGCTTATTCCGATCAGATGATGATTTTATCATAAATTTTTGAACACAAAATTTGTTGTCTAGTTTGGGTAATTGGTCGGCAGATTTTGTACCCTGGTAAGCTCATGATGGGCGGGTTCCCGGGTTTTAGTCCCAGACCTAGATTCTTCCTAGCTGGTACCCAGCCACCCAGCCCTCCACGGTAAAAAAATTGAAGTCTGTGCAAACTCGGGCTAGATTCTTCACACCAATTGTTTATCCTCATATTTTTTGCATGAATCGATCCTCATATTTTTTGCATGAATCGATAGATCATGTTTATAATATAACCTACTACAAGTAGTTTTTCATAATTTTGAGGAATATTGGAGGAAATTGCAATTCTTTGCCTATTTTAAAATGGTGTGAAAACAACTGGTGTTTCTAGTTTCAAAACTTATAATCTTGTTTCTTCATCTAGGTCTGTGATGGGCAAACAAATTATTTATGATGAAATTGTTTCCCTTTTAATATGTATTGAATTATCTCCAGGACCTTTCTTTGATCTTTTATTTGGTAAATCAATCAGAGGTACAAATTTAGGAATTTTCAAAACACAGGATAGTCACACCACCGTAAAAGAATAATATATTGCAAATTTCCTCTCAATTTGAGCCATTTCTGTGTACATTTTTAGTACTTTTTTGGATTTTACTGTATCACTTTTAAGCTTTATTAAGAGCATTTCCATACGTTTTTAATTCTAAGTGGAATCTAGGCTAGTCCCTTTTTAAAACAGCACATGATACATATCATCATCATCACTTTGTTGAAAGGGTGATACAATTTACTGGAAGATGATTTAAGGTGATGGTCTTAAGTTAGTGGTAAATCTTGGACCTGATCATGGAATCCCTTTGGCAAGGCTTTGGGGGAAAAAAGAAAGAAATGTGTGACAGGTAGAGAAAAAGTTGACTGAAAAACCTTTTAGGTTTACTTTTTAACCAAAAATGATTTTGGTTTCAAGCAATGGATAATGTCTGCACTTATTTTTAGCAAAAAAATCAACCAAGTTTGTTTCACATCAAATGTAAAAACTCCACAAAGACCAATATTTATTCTGATTGCGACATATTTTGTATTTGACCACCCTAGAGCTCACAGAGTTCACATTTTTCCAAGTGCTAAAAAGGATGGAATAAATTATAAAGCTTAGGGGTTTTCAGACTCCCAAGTTGTGCAACTGAATTTACAAAACAAAATGGAAAAATATGAATATTCTCATGCTGAAAATAAGTGAGACTGTGATATTTCAAATTCTGGTAATTTTCTTGTATTTTGTGTTTTTAATATGTAAGGCACTTTGTTCCTTTCGAAAGGCTTCAAATAAATTTACCTTTTTAATATCATATCATATCATATCATCATATTTGAATAAAAATACTGAATTATGAAATTCTTTTTAGGATAAGAAAGGCATATTGTACTATTGTTGTTATAACATTGAACATTCTTGTTTAATCTTGTTTTTAATATCTATCTTGAATAGAAAAAACAATTATAGATTTGAATTTTTATGTTACAATTAATAGTATTTTTTCTTGAAATACACTGTTCAATATTCTCTAAAAAAATATTTTAGTGAAGCTATCATATTTTTAAATATATTTGGTGGAAAAAAGATTTTTTAAAGAACAAAAAATAATATTACATTTCTTGATGGTGAAACCAATGAATGGATTTATCACACCTAATCAATATACTTGGAAGTGGTATGTGGTGTGGTCTAAAGGTGTAGGTTATATGCCTTACAATATGTATGTTCAACATCCAATCAGCATGCATATTTATGTGGATGTTGCAGCCAGGTTTGTTATTATTTCAAATTCTGTTGATGCGTTATTCTCTCTGTAAAATTCCCATCCACCCAACCCTTTGGTCAGTCGGAAAGAATGTCACTTCACTTGCAAATATGTGTTCAGCTTGATTGTTAATTGTTTATTTTGATTCCATCAGTCTTATCTTGATTCAAAGAATTTTTTGTATGTTTTCTATTTCATGTGGAATCATGGCTAATATCTTTAAATCTCTGTTTAGTGGTCCTAGATTTAAAATCTAGGGAACCACAAATTTATCTTTAGAGAAAATTGATGAAGGAAATTACTTATGGCTATTAGTTAATATACAATATTATTAGTGACCAGAGTCACCAGAAATGTTTGCAAAAAATGTAATTTTTGTGTGGTACATTGTACTTATTCTATTTCAGAATGCAGCTGGTGGCGGTCGTCTGAGCATCCCTTACAGTGGTCTAGATGGGCTTCTGCTTGTCTCGACACTAGATGGCAGTATGCATGCTGTAAACCAAAGAACAGGAGTTGAGTTATGGACACTTAAAGAAGGTAAATGAATTAACAGGAACACCCCTACATTTCTTCAATAACACAACCTGAGATCTATGCACCTGGGGCCGATTTCACTAACATTTAGCGATGGTCGCTATAACCTCGTTTTGATAAGAATTTAGCGACCATTTTTGAAGTTAGCTAAATGTTAGTGAAATCGGCACCTGGTCAGACTCAGTTGAATGCCTTTGCACATATGCAGGGAATTTTACCCGCGAAGCTAATCATCCGATAGTTTGTCTGAAACCAGAACTACTGTTCATAAGTTCATTCCTATGTAGACTGATCAAGTAAATGTCTTAAGCTATACCTCCTACATTATTGCAAATTTTTTGCCATTTTTTGTTCAATGTTCCACAAAAATGCCAAATGCAAATTTTTCCTGTATTTCCTATGCATTTATTGTGAAGTCAAATCCAAACATTTGAGGCCTGCAGAGCAAGTTGAGAAGCTCTGATGCATATACATAGTGTAAAGTAGGCGTAGTGTACAGATAAGGTTAATGTCTCCTTTTGTCTTTTACTTACATTGTAGACCCAGTTGTCAAAGTACCTGTGAATGTTGCTGAAGGACCTACATTTCTACCAGATCCCAAAGATGGGACATTATATGCACTGGGAGGGGGCACGGAAGGATTAAAAGTAAGTGATCACTTAATTAGCCTATCTTGAATACTTTTGACTCTAGAACTTTATGAATTACTCAAAACGCTGTTAATTAATTATTGTAGATGTATGTACTGCATTGGCAAATTTAAGAGTGTTGACTTGTTAAAACATATTAATCACATGATTTCAAATTATATAATGCTATAGAAAACAAATATTTACTCACTTTTTAAAGATCTATTGATGAAAATTGTGTTTTTTAGTGACTTAAATTGCTATTTTACCAATAGAGACTACACCCCGTAGTAAAATAGGAATATTAGCCACTTCAGGCCAAAAGTTTGAATCAGAGATCCAAGTAAGTATTTGTATACTATGTCAAAATATTGATCAAATGTATTCTTTTTTTGTTGTTGTTGACAGAAACTTCCCTTCACAATACCAGATCTTGTTACAGCTTCTCCATGCAGAAGCAGTGATGGCATATTATATACAGGTAAGGTAAATGTAAAGTGGATGATATACATTTAGTCAGAATACCAGTAGCATAGACCTGACAAAAATCGAGTGGGAATTGGGAAAGCATATGGGAAAATTGTTAAGGACAAGAAAAAGGAGAGAGCTGCAATACAGGAAAAGATGTGCAAAAATTAGTGCAAATAGCTGACAACCACCTTTTTTTCTTTTCAGTTTTTAAAATTGACCAACATTTATTTAGGATCTATGAAAATAACATTTTCATCAATCAGGAAGAAATGTGCTTGCCCCAGGAAAAATTATAAAGAAAAATGTATTTGCCCCCAACCGCAAAGTCTGGAAGATTACCCATATATCTCTTCTAAAGCATTGAGCCCCCGGGATTGAGCAAGAGACGACTAATTTTGTATGAACTGCTCTGACTGATAGTCAAACGTTCTTAGACACAGTGAGATTATTGCCTAATTAATATCCCAAAATCCATACATGTACAGCACTTAAGTTTAAAAGTGTGAAAGTTAAATGCCTTGCTTATAACACATTTGCCATTATGTAATTCTAAATCTAAATTTCTGGTGATTACGATGTGATTCTTTACCACCAGGAGAGAATATGAGTTTGTTAATTAGCTCAATATCTTGCAGGAATGGCAAAATCTCTGAAATTGTTAATCTTGCCAAATGTCATGTGCAAGATTGTATGTTAAGATTTAATCACATACTATAAACAACATTATCAATGTTAGATTGTTGATCTTACATAACCAAAGGTCAAGCATTCTAAGATATAATTCAAGTGAAGAATTGGATGAAACTTTAGATACTTGTCTCCATAAGAAATTTAGTATTTGTTTTCTCCCTTTTAATATCATATGAAAATTGTTACTTTTTATAGTTTTTCTGCTACAATTCTCTTTTTTGCTACATTGTATAGGACGCAAAGTTGACACCTGGATAGCAGTCAATATAGCAACAGGTGAAAGACAACAAAGGCTGACAGCTGATGCTGCCCAGACGTCTTGTCCGTCTTCAGACGCATCCACACTGTTTTTGGGTAGGACGGAATTTATGCTGACTATGTTTGATAGCAAGACAAAAGACAAAATGTAAGTTGGACAGATGTGATATTTACAATAAATTTTGTGATGTTTTGTGTTTTGAGTGATTGTTATTTTTGTATTATTTCCATCAAAAACTTTTCTATATTGTTGGGTAAAATGCATTCTGTATGATATGATGATTAACATTACATGATTTGGTAGGGGAACAAACATATCTAGTGGGGTCAAAAGTCATTAGGGATTCATATGAGCCTGAGGTCATTGCAAAATGCAAACATAGATAATTGGTCATAGTATCCACATACTTTCATTAATTTTCACATATGATCATCACTTTAGCCATCATTGTCCTTCAGGAGGTCATTTAGGAGTTATTTTATTCATTACTGATCTCCACTTAAGGTTTCTGTCGACATGCCTAATGTCAACATTTTATAAATCCTTTCTCGACATGTCGACATGAAATCTCATTTGTCGACATAACTGGGCAAGTAAAATTAAACCTAACTTTTAAATGTCAATTTATGGCTGTTTAAAGTTGAGCTTTTAATTGTTGCATAAATAATTTAATACTTATTAGTTGATCATCATTTACAACCATTTTAAAAGTTATTGTGATAGTTCACAACCAAAAAGTTACAAAATATCAATTTTATATCATCCATTTTGTAGAAAGAAATAGCACATTACTATATTATAGGTAAGTCTATGTCTAAAACGGGTTACTTAGCCATAGTGTGCAGTGTGATTTAAACCCACCCTTTATATTTTAAACCCACCCTTTTTATGAAAACACCTTTTATACTGGAAAGCCATAACCCACCCTATTTTTGGAAATTATTTTATATAACTACTTCTTGGACGCAATGCTACCCCTTGTGCGGTCAGCAAAGCAAGTGAACAATGCTAAAAAAAGTAAGAAGTAAACATATACCATCCTAATAACGTGCAGTAATATGACGTTTACAAAATAATCTGACGACAAAGGTTGTCATTTTTGGTTGCACCATTTGTCGTTTCATCTGTATCAAAAACTGAGTACGTCCACTTCCGAAGAGTTCTCAACATTTGTTATGTTTATTTTATTTTCACCGAAGACCGATCGCTACACATGCCGCCATTGATCACACAGTGCTCTGTTTTAAAGCGCGTCACCCTCAAGCACGTGGAATTAATACTCGCTGGTCTTCGCTCTTGGAACCAAATTACAACAGCCACTTATAACGTGAAGTAATAGCGTTAAACTAGTAATGCATCATGTTCCAGGATCGTTCATTATTGGTAAATTTCCAAAATAATTATTTGTGACAAACAGTGACAGATACGAAGAAATTTTCAAATAGTGAAAGATACGAAGTACAAAAGAAAGAAAGAATTCTTTAGGCTAATCGCCAAGGAATAACCCAAGAAAGCCTCTAATGAAGCTTATTTCCATTGGGGTCCAATATCTTTCTTTAATTAAATCAGTTTTGAATGCAGGAGGAAGACCGGAGTACCCGGAGAAGAATCTGCGGGAGCGAGCATGGACTGAAAACCAAATGCACATACAGCGCCGGGATCGGGAATCGAACCCGGGGCTCAGTGGTGCAAAGCGAGGAAATTACCGCTACGCAAACCCGCTACACGCTTCTTCTTATTTTTTACGCTTTTTATAAATACACGTGGAATACTCGCAATATCCCAATCTACACGCTTTTTACGGATTTGGCGATTTTCCAAACCCACGATGTGAAAAGCGTGCACTGCACACTATG
Organism: Ophiothrix spiculata; assembly: GCA_000969725.1. Classification (NCBI taxonomy): domain Eukaryota; kingdom Metazoa; phylum Echinodermata; class Ophiuroidea; order Amphilepidida; family Ophiotrichidae; genus Ophiothrix; species Ophiothrix spiculata. The sequence continues at coordinate 7,059 of JXSR01S028561.1, forward strand.
CAAGCTTATCCAAACAATTTTGTTTTTCCCACAAAAATCAACTTTTTCATATCAACTTTATGTCGACACGTATGTCAACAACAAATTATGGTTAAAACGGTTATTAAGCTTATCCAAACAATTTTGTGTTCCCCTGCAAAAAACAACTCTTTGATATCAACTTTTTGTCGACACATATGTCGACAACAAATTATTGCGACATGTTGACATGAAAAAACAGTCTCGACAGAAACCTTAATCTCTACAATTTGCAAGACATTTTTTAATCATCACATAAATACAAGCCTACTTGTTTAATTTAAAAATTGATATCTTGGACTTATTGCCTATGACCAAAAATTCATTCTAAAATGTTTAAAAGAAAGTTTTGAATTCTTAAATATAAGATAAAGAGTCCTTCACACTATAAATTTGAAAGGATCTGTAGATAAAAGATATAACCTTGACAGATTTAAACCTGTTTAATAAAATACTTAAAGACTTTGAGGTTGAGATTTTTGTCTTCTATTGTTGTTGTTGTAGTTGTTCCGATTAAAAAATGCAATGAAAGTAAATGCAGATAGGAAATGAAGCCCAAGAAAAAAGATCAATCAGTCAAAAGAAATTGGAAAATTGGTGTATGTTTATTAAAACACCCTCAAAATCAGCTGTCGCTACATAAAAGATGATGGAACATTTGTATTTCTCTTGTGGTATTTGAGATTTATCGCTAGAAAAAGAAAGGGGAAATGTCTCTAGTACAAACAAAGTGAGAATAACCAGAGTAAACAATATTAGGAACGTGACTAAATTACAAAAACAAACAAACTTGCCCTGGAAATTGTCTTTGTCCACTGACCCACTTAAATATTAGAAAAAAAGGGGAACACAGCTATCACGTTTATATTTTTAATTTGGAGTCTTATTTGAAATTCCAGTTTTGATTTTTTTCCTAAACCCTTTTTGTGTAATTAAATTTTTTTAGACAAATCGTTAATTGTCTATTAAAGTTGTATACATGTTGGAAAGTATACATGGTACATTCAAAACAATGTAATAATTCAAAAACTATATTTTCTAGGGCGCTTTGTTTTCAGAACGTACTCTTGCATAATATTGCCTAGATTCTGAATACAAAATTGCCACTCATCCTGGCATGATTTTGTTCCAGGGGTGTACCTACATGTACATATATTAGAAGGGTATTTATATCCGGCAGTCAAGACCCCCATTTTTAGGCCTCCAGGCTGTTCATTAACTCAATGATTCAGTTCTTTAGACAGCATTTGAGCTCAAACTATAGAAATTGATCAAGATTAAATGGAAGTCCTTTTTTGCACTAAATCAGTTGTTTACTTTTGTAATGTTAAAGAGATTTTGCACAAAGTTCAAATTTGTAAAATTGGAAGTGCTTTAATATATCATCAAATGTTATATTCAATATAACTTAAAAAACTGTTGATTTTTGTTGTTGTTGTTGTTGCTGCAGGGTACAATAATTACTAAATATTGGCTTATTATATCGAAGACACAAGCTATTATATTGTTAACCTGCCATTTCTTAAAAAACTGCCAAATGGTATTTTATACACAAAGTATCAATGAACAATTGAACATTTAAAGAATGTCCAATTTAGGAAATACTTTCAAAAGAAATACTTTCAAAGGCATTTGCAGTCATTCATGACTTCAGACTAGGGTTAACTAGTACAAGTGTGTAGGTAATTTTACAACAGATGCCATTCATTTGTAGGTAAATATAACTGCACCCAGAACTTGAATGCATGATTGCCCTCAATGAGTGGGATAGAATGTAAACTTGAATGGGAAAATCTTAAAATATTTATGTAAAACTTTAGCATACCATAATTAGTGAATAAAGTACCGGCAGTAATCCAGTGAATTATTTAGCTAAATAATGTAAGTTTACACATTATTATGTTCAGAGCTGTCCGATTTACAGTAAAATCGGACAATGATATTGAACAGAATGCAGAATATAGTTTTTGAACATAATATGATAAGATTAGATGGATTTTTTCATATGATACTCAAAGGTATTGGTCTTGCTACAGTGTGTCCCAGAAAAAACCTTACAATCTTTGTGTGTAATTTTCTTTTATTTTTAGTCGAAAGAAGATTGCATTTTATAGCCCATGAATTGAACTTTCAGATATCATTTGTTTCATTTCAATCGGTAATGTACAACAAAAGTTATGCTTTGTCAAATATTTGAATGTAAAATTTTGTGGTCGAATTTTACGAGTTAGTAAGTTCCCCTTGAATGAAGCTCTATTGAGTATTGTCATTGATCTGCTCACTCAACTGTAACAATGTTTCCTCTTTTATTACGTACATGCTCTCTTTTATCTTTGCTGAAAAAATGAACAAATTTGATGTTAAAATAAGACAGATATGATAAATTTTCCAAGGTGACCTATTTTCATTCCATTCAGAAACACCCCTACTTTGTGGGCAATAATCATGAAATTAGTCCAGACAAAAACCCACCCAGTTATTTGATAAAACATAACTTTTGTTGTATAATACCGATTGAAATGAAACAAACAGTACTAGTATCTGAAAGTTCAATTCATAGGCTATAAAATGCAACCTTTACATACTTTCTGACTATACGTTAAACACAACAAAATTACATGCAAAAATTGTAAGGTTTTTTTCCGGGAAAACCCGGAAGAAGTTTGAAAAAAAATATTGAGCTTGATTCACAATATTTTGTAAAACTCATAGCTCGACCAATATGTTTTTGTATCGTGCTCAAGCCATGCAATTTTATATCAATATAATCTCATTGTTGACATACATGTTAAAATGTATCAGATAGGTTTTGTTCAAATAGTACAATTATTTCCAGCCCTACTGCTTGTTCCAATTACGGTTAACTTTCTGTAAATGATATAGAATTAAAAATCTCATACAGACAGATGTGTGCCATGTACACAATGCATTATACTCCTGGTCAAAAAAAAATTTAGTGTGCCCCATATTATCAACCTGGGGTGTATTTTTATATAAGCCTATTTGCTAAATATGTATTGATGGTGTTTTACCATAAGTAATCTTTCAACATGCATTCCATGTTTTTCTTTGCTCAAAATACCTGAAACATGGGTTCATTTGTCAAAAAAAAAAAAATGAATAATGATCATGAAAATAATAACATATTCTAGGCTTTATAATGAAAGCTAAGTTTTTTAATGGGTATATCATTAAATGTTAATACAGGAAAGATAGACCAGTGACATTTTATAGGAAAAAGTGCTGCTATAAATGAGTTAAGGCTCCCAGGCTGGGCCTCCCAACCCGTCTGTCCAAACCAAAGTTGAGTGACCCATATACCAGGGTTATAAACTGGTCAAGTAGAAACTCATTAGAACAAAGTTGCTTGGGGTTCCCAGATTGCTTCTTTATATCCAAAATTCCATTATATCAAGGCTTTCAATACAATACAAATGAAAGAAATTAGTAAAATGGTACAGGAAACTTACTTCTTTATAAACAGGACTTTTCTATCAGATTTCTGTTTTAAAGGGGCAATTCATGATCCATGTTCACCCTCAAGGTCATAGAGCTATCAAAATTGAAATTCTTAGCTTATAATTATCGTCAACTGGTAAATGTTACAATCACCAAACCATATTTTCATATGTGCTTGCATTTTTTAGAAAAGTGAGAAAATAGAGTGTCATTTTCTAATCATTGCTGGGGCTCCGACAGTAATAACAACACAGTAGCCTATGGAGATTTTCAAAATGCTGAAAAGCTTGTAACTTGGAAATGAATTGTTGGAATCAAGTGAAATTTTCAGTATATAAATGTACTCTCATTCTCATTTAGCTTAAAAACGGGCAATGTTTTTGTCATATCAAAATCATAAATTGCACCTTTAAGTTTCCACTGTACATGTATCAACTAAACCAGGAATACAAATTATGGACAACATTTTTCATGGCATAAGGATGGGGATGATTTTTTTGTCCTTGAGTATATTGATAATATACATTTTTATTTCATAAAGTCTAGGCTTAGATAACAGGTTTTGGTTTCCAGCAATATGACACAGGTATTTCTGTTATGAGGTAATGGATCAATAGCGCACATCTGGATTTTATGATAATGTCGAGAATTATCTCACATTATTTTTGTAGAGAAAAATGTAACAATTGCACCACAATTATATGTACTTAATTGATTGTCAATGGAGCCGAGATTAATTTTTGATTTTATAATCTTCTTTTTTAAGACAAGGCTATAGTGTAATTGTCACATGACAAGAAAATAGGCTGCCAATATATGTCACCAATATCACAATTTTCAACTTAAAAAATAGAAAATATGATTATGGCAATATTTTGCTCCATGTATGATTTACAAGCAGTGTTTTCACTAAAGGCCATATGGCATGTAATTGGCACAGGAGTTCTGATAATTGGTGCAATCAGGTTTCTGAAAATGTGTGAAAAAATATGTTTTTTCTGCTTATTTTAGCCAATTCTCAGCCCCAGGAGAGGGACTCCCTAAAATCATGTGTCAGGGATATGCAGCAATATTACCCCCCCCCCCATATTTTCAAACCTCTCACAGAAAATTCCATTTCACATGTTGATGTAACCTAAATAATCCCCACATTCAAAATGCTTGCTTGTTGATGCTTAAATGACCATTGTTTCCTAAAAACATTTTTGTTAATGCTCATACTACATTACCCTATTTTCATAATAGTTCATAGTTTATTAAGTAGTTTATCATAAACTTCATGCTCTCACTGAATGACCACTTCTCTTTCGGGTTTTTTGTTTTGTTTTGGTGAAGAAAATTTAAGCTATGTAGGCCTAAATATTATTATTTTAAAGGACAAGCTTGTGAGAAATTATATTTTGCTAATATAATGGTTCTGTGTGTAACACCAACTTAAATGTGTATTCAGATCTAATTTGTTCCTGTTATTTACAGTTGTGTTCGTTAAAAGTTTAGTGCCTTACTGAATATCCCCTTTTCCTTTAAATTCTACCATATCAAATGATTCCCCTTTTCAAAATAACGAGGGCTTCACTAAAAGACCTCTTACTTTATGTAGTACTCAAGTTTTGGAAGGATCTCACTGAGAGCACATTAAACTTAGTTGGAACACTGTTTGCAAGAATTGACAAATTAATAAGTAGCATTCAATTGTATATTACATGTAAGCCCGGTGCAGACTCCTCTATCGTATAGAATATTTTGTTTAGAATATTCTGTGCTGAAGACAAAATGACATAGGTCTTTGAATAAAACACGGTCACTACGTCATTTTGTCGTCAGCATAGAATTCTAAGCAAAATATTCTATACAATAGTGGAGTCTGCACCGGGCCTTACAATGACTATGGCTTACAGGAGAAAAGAAAAAAAAAACATTAACAGTTTACAGGAGATGACCCTGTCTTGTAAAATTTGCTTCTTTCTATTTTGTGAAATATTCAAAGAAAATTGTGTTTATGCAAAAAATAAAATGGGTATGCATATACAATGCAATTTGATATGAAATAAACATCAATAGAAAATGCCATTATGAAAAAGATATATGAAAAGGTGATGGATTTGTATTCATATCAGCCATTGAATACCATCCTCATTCAAGATTGTTGGATAGGGGGAGGATCATAGAGGAGGAAAACCAATTTTAAAAGGGGTTCGGTTTGATAAATTTAGGCATAGGGGTCACAAACTCGCAAGAGCTCCTTCCCTGCCTGGTCGTGTTACAAAAATAGTCTGGTTAGACGAGAGCTATTATTAGTCTCCTTTTAATATGAATATTTCTTGGTAATAGGTATCACTTTTGCATTGATAGCCCATACTTTTTTTTGTAAAGTAGGAACAAAACTGGAACATAAACCTGTCAATATGTCATGTGGTGATCCTCATCGTGCAAAATTCAGAGAAATAACATCATTTCAGTTCGACCAGGCAGGGAAGGAGCTCTTGCGAGTTTGTGACCCCTATGCCTAAATTTATCAAACCGAACCCCTTTTAAAATTGGTTTTCCTCCTCTATGATCCTCCCCCTATCCAACAATACCAAGATCATTAAAACTGCCAAGGTACTACCAAAAATCACAATTCTCTGCAAACGTGGCCACCAAATCAAAAATTGGCTGTTTAAGTTCTTCAATGTCTGTTTTTCATCTTTTTTTATCCGCTGATAAATGAAGGAAATGGTAGTTTAAACCATCTGTTCTATAAGTTTAAGCTTTATAGCATGCACATATTTCTAATAATCGTGGACTTTAAATTCCATGGGGCCTCACCAACCCCCTCTACACCCAACTTGGTGGCCTACGTAACCCCACCTTAATTGGCACCCTATTTTTTCATGAAAGGATGTAAAAGAGTTTGCCTTAATGGTTTTGGTCTGTTGCTTTTGTGTTTTTATGCAACGGGGTGGGGGGGGACTCTGAAGGGTTTAATGTGTTAAAAAGCTTCAACAAACATTTTGGAATAAAAGTACACAATAGAAAACTTGGTATGGTAACAAACATGCTCAGATGTTTGTGAGCAAACCATGTGACATTGGTTTTGTGCTCTTTGCTAATGTTGTTGTTTTGCATGGATAAAATATGTTTGTAAAAAATCACCTTAAATGGAATTTAAAATTTCTTGTGAAGAAATTGAACCATGCACAAGTCTTGATTTTTCTGGAACTTACTTGTGTTTTACAATTTTTTGTAATATAAATAACCTCATTATAACGTCTATTCATGCAAATTAATTCCACATAAAAGAAAAGGAGAGGTGAAGAAAAAATCATGAAAATTCATGGTCAGCTGTTTTCAAAAATTGCATTTAAATCCTTTCAAATTACCCCAAATTAGCACCTTTGTTCAGTAGATTCTTTTGTGTATCAATGCAGAATGCCATAGCCATATAGAGATTAATTTTTAGGGAAGGGCATTATGATAATTAGTGAAAGTAGTCGGGTGTTTTGTGTTTATGTGGTTTAAACTTTCACTTGTTGTTTACCATTTTTGAAGGTTTTAATCTTTTTAAGAAATATAGACTAGAATTTTAATACTCCTATACCTTTATAATCTACCCCCACATAAAATAAAATGAAATTACAAACACACTGATCATCATCATGATCATTCTAAATTTGTTATTCATTCACCAAATTGTTTCTCCTATTGTAAATGATTTTGTTTGTAACAATGTGTTTTTGTAAAAAATTTATAGTTTTAAGGTTTTGTTACAAGTATGTACAGCGCTCAGCAGCTTTCTTTGTTATGAGCGCTCAAAAATCTATCATTATTATTTTATTATTATTTATTGAAAAATATGATATTTGATACAATGTTTCTTTACCTTGAATTTTATTAAAAAGATTTGGGAAATATGTCTCAAAATAAACTGTACATAAATAACAATAATAACCTAGCATTTGATTTTTGACACCTTACTTTGTTTTTTCACAACACATCAATATCAGAGAACAAAAAATGCAAAGTGTTATTTTACTTTCAATTTTCAACCATGTGTTTTAAAATAAAACATGCCGTTTAATTTCCATTCCATTTGAGCCGAGTCTGTTTATAGCGATGATGCGTTGGTGCGTAATAAATGAAATTGTTGATGACCCTGCCATGTGGATTTGCAGATGGCTACACAACCTTTGTCTGTATATTATTGAAAAACCACTTAGTATAGTAAATGAGAGATTCTTTTTGTTCGAAGCATTTTTGCTTGGGGAGAGGCCTGGGGGCACATAATTTTTTGGTATGGAATGTGGACCCTGAGTTATGTGCCTGGGTGGGGTTGGGAGCCTGGGGTGGGGGACGAAATGAAAGATTAACTCAAAAAAGGTGTTCTGTAACCCTTGAAAATATTCTTTAATGCTAAAATTAGGGTCAATTTGAGCTTGTGAGCTGAACCAAATTTCATATTTTTTTCATGAAATGAGGGTCTTGGTAACTAAACTTTTAAAGCAGATCTTCGAATTAAAGATCTTAGCTGAAACTGGACCCCTACACACTCCTTAACCATCTAATTGACTTTCTTCCTATTGAGGGAGTAAGCTTTTTTTCTTTTGAGTGGGTTTAAATAAGTTAACAGTTGCTTAGTTAGGCCAAGAAAAAAAATTGTTGTGTTGCCTTCATGATTTTTTATGTACATGTAGCCCTTTTTGTCCATTTATTTATTCAGAATGTGAGTTATTTTATCTCATACAAATTTGAGTTTGATAAATATTTCCAGGCACCATGCAAGTCAAATATGTGCTTTTTGCAGGATTGCAGAAATGTTTGACTGTTTGATATTCCTTGTAATTTTGATTAAATAATAACTTTTTTTTCTTCTTTATTTCCAGATGGAATGTGACATTTACAGATTACTCCTCACATGTCAGCTTAGATGAGTCAGATTATCGTAAGTATCGCAACATTTATCTTAAAAAGAAAAATATATTTATTGGTTTTTGAAATTCAGATTTGACATTTTGAAATTCCAAAGCTAGATTTACCTAGATTTACCTGCAATATTTTTTTTTACAAATATTTGTAATGACTACAAAACAAGTGGCCTGAATTTTTTGCACTGATTTAGCCTTTTCCCTGTTACTCTTAATTTTAGTACAACTTGTAAAAAATTATTTGTTATTTGAGTATTAACAAATTATTCATTTTGTTGCTGTTTTAAAATCTAAAATTCTCAAAAACTGGGACTTCAGAGAAAAGGAAAAATTCAACCAAATTTTCTGAACGTTGCTGTCAAAATAGATAAATTTGACTGAAACAAATGATTTTGACAAAACTAAAAAAATATATAAAAATCTATTGAAAGCAAAATTTGGGTCAGTCCATCTCATAAACGTGTTTTCTTGTAATTATTACCTTGATCCTTCCAAATCTTGCAGCTATTTTTTCTCATCAAAATTTTTCAATATATATCAACTGCCAAAATTAAGACCAAATTTAACTATGATAGATATTTTGCTAGACACCGTCTTCACTCTGCACTATTTGAGAACTATTTCTGAGGGCAGTATTACAGATTTTGGCACCAAACCAAAAATATGCATGCCTTACTATATAACTGGAAAGATTAACCCTACATGTTTATGAGCCCGACTGACCCAGAACTTCAATTTGGGGAAAAAAAAACAATTTCTTATCGTGGAGTGGAAGTATGGAACAATATTTCTGATTTATAAATTAAAAATTCTAATAATGTTAAAGGTTTTAAAGATACATACAAGATGTTTCAAAGATACATACAAGAAACATCTTTTTTTCCAAATACTAGTACTAATTGATATATAGAGAATTAATTAATGTAAATATATTTTAATTTGTTGTATAGTCTGGAACTAGACAGGCCCTCGGCTTATTTTCCGGTCCTCCTCCACATTGTGGTTTCATATATATTTTCTCTATGTATTTACTGTAAAATGGCAATTGTTGAAAGAAAAAATTTATGGTTTTTTTTTTAACCACCAAACCTCACAAAATCCCATTCCACGAAATCCAAAAAATCGCAAATACATAAGCTATAATCAAGAAAACTCTGCCAGGGCAGCGATACCCGTTGGCTTGCATCAGTGAATGTTGGAGCGGGATGCGAGAAGTCGCGGGTTCGATTCCGGGAAGAAACCACCGTTTTTAACATGTAATTTCTGAGGAGATAGTTTTTAAATGAAAAGGTGCTTAAAAGTGTTAGGGTTAAGAACAATTTTAATGATAACTTACTGTTTACAGGTGCTCACTCAATGGTAAATTCAAAATTTAGTAAATTTAATCAACGAGATATTAATAATCCATCAAAATAACATATCTAAAGTTAGGAGATAGACGAACTAAACATATGTACAAGAATATAAAGCTATAACGATACACACTAGCATTCGAGATCAGAACTGATGCTACCGTATTTCTAATAAATAATCAGATAAAGGAATGGAGAAATAAGCATCGTACACTAGAACAATGGAGAAATACGCATCGTACACTAGAACATTGATAACAATGTTCTAGTGCACGATGCGTATTTCTCCATTCCTTTATCAAAATAACATAGTTATTTTTACTACTCATTGATTTTTTCCCAGAATTGACCCATTTTTCGTCCACTGTGGATGGTTCAGTAGTGACCTTAGACAGAAGATCTGGTGAGATGTTATGGGATACCAACTACAGCTCTCCTGTGGTAGGGCTCTATACACTCAATGGTGATGGGCTCAAGAAGGTCGACTTCACAAGTATATCACCAGGAACTATGGGCCACTTGCTGGATGCGGAGGATAGTGATGACTTCTCTGAATGGAGAAACAGGCTGCTCGAATTTACAGAAGATGAAGAACTGTTGTAAGTTTAAAGAGTTATTGAAAATTTTGAATGTCATTTTCTTTTAGTTCCTATAACAATTTAGAAAAAAATACATTGTTGTGTGTCTCAGCTTGTAGAAGCTGGATTGTCTTTGTTTGGATGCCTCGACCCAGGGCCTCGACATCTCATTCTCCACCAAATTCAAGCTCTTTAATTTTACAGCTAATGTCACTATTATTTTGATACCCACTGTAATAGAATAACATATAACTTGACAAGTGTATAGAGGGTTCAAATTTGACATCGCATCAATTCAATTTTGTACTCACGACTACAATGTTGTTGATGTTGACAGTCTTATATGTATTGGTCGCCACAGTATTGAAAAATAAAACAAAATGTCCTTTTATGCGTTATTTAATTTGTAAATAAATTGAGAGTCAAGAATTTTAGCGCACAATGTTCAAGATTTTAATCGTAGCCTGAAGTAAATCAAATATTACAGCTGTGTCAAGCCAAAGGTATATACATTCCAAAACATGTAGGAAATCTGGAAAGTAGTAAATAATAGCTTTTGATGTACATCCAAAACTTTAAAATTGAAAAATTGGTTGGAAAAGTTCAGAATTGTTTCGGTAGATGCTCCACCAGTGAATAATGATGATCAATAATTTCTACAGTAAATAAGTGTCTATTTTGTTTTCCTTTCACAGACCCACCCTGTATGTTGGTGAATATGAGCATGGCATATTTGCATTACCTGCAGTAGTTGAAGAAGGATCAGTACCTGTTGTGGTAAGACTCATTTCTACAATTTGGTTAGAATCTAACAAACCTTTTTGTATGATTTGTATTGTCTGCTTTGTACCATTTTCAGAATAACACTTTAGCCTCAGATAAGTCAAAAATATATTTGTTCTCTTAAATTTTCATTTACAAATTTGAGGTGTTTTCACATACTAATAGCTCTCCTAGAAGATAAAAGCACAATAATACTGTGATTTTCAGTGATATATATTTGTTATTCTCTTGAATCAAAATACCAAGTATTTTGTTTAAGATTACAGAATATTGATTTGTTCCTGAAGACTTAACAAGATTATGAGGATTTTAGTGACAAATCTAGCAACACTGTTCTTGTAGAAAGTCAATGTTTTGTGTGTGTTTTCCTCGATTACGCATGTTTTTTTATTATATTAAATTTGAAACTGTTAAAAAATGATTTTTGAAAGTATGCTTTTCCATTTAAAGTTGATAAAATCCAGACATTAAACCTGTTCATTTCATTTATTTCATTGCAAATATGAAGATGGAATGATAACAAAAATAAATCTTCAGAAATGAAATAAACAAACAGAAATGGACAGGATCAGTGCAAAAAGCAAGAAATACCATATATATGTAATTCAAATATAGCAAATGTTTACATAGTGTCACATCAACATGAAGACGTGTTGCTAGAACTCACTTTGGCTTGATAGACATCAGTTTACAAAGTCATATATCATAATACAGTGGTTGTCTTAACCCTTTAAACCCTGACCATTCTATATGTGTGTATACCGTTGAACCAAAAGTTTAAAATCACTCTATAACTTTATAAGCCTTAAATTTACTTTGTTTTGATGTCCCTTGCTTATTTTCTAATTTCACAATAGGCTGAATTGTTACAATAATCAGCATTCAAACAAAAATATTTTTATGTCGACCAACATATATAACGACATTTACGTTGTAGTCTGACCGACGCCATATATGTTTAAAATTGTGATCAAATTTACAGTATCTTGAGGAATTATTCACTTGTGTAAATAAAAGTAAAATGACCTATCAACCAAAGGTTAAAAAATTCATCGATGTCTTCCGATGTTAACAAAACCATTAAAATTTGTAACTACCCATGCTGGTAAACAGGCACACAAGTTTCTGACACGCATGCTAAAAACCAGTAAACCGGCGTATCGGATTTATGGTACATGTACACATGTGCCGATATACCAGCTCATCAGGTTCAAAGGGTTAATAAATGATTCAAGAAATTCTTATATCTGTTTCCAGCCTAGAAGATGGAGTCCTCGATTACTGGAGGGACCACAAGACACCAACAAGCCTATAGAAGATCCCATGATGAGTACCATTATACCCAGCCAGTATACCAGACCACCAGCTATAACAAAACCACCATTATTGATTGGTAAGTTTTATCTCGTCATGTGAGTGCAAGAAGGTCGTATCTGCAATGGCTGCCCTAAGTTATTTTTATTTTATACTTTATCACAAGAATATGAAAAATCCCTTGTCTTATGTCAGTGGTTATTGAAATGGTTCTTCAGGTGAAGGTGTCACCTTAAGAACCATTTCAAGAACCACTTACCCACGATTGGAGTAATATTAGACAGTGTGCAATCCAAATTTATGACAAATGGCAGCTATTGCAGATACGACTTTCGTGCACTCACATGACGATCTATTATAGTCTAGTGATCAATATAGAATGTAAATCCACTCTTGGTTTTCACATTGGACTTATTTTATACTGATTTTTATGCTAATCTGAGATAAATGAAAAGGCGATTGATTTATTGCCCCAAGGTTACACGATTGTCTGATGCATTTTTTCTTACACAAGGATTCTGAAGTTTATTTTTATTGCATTTTTTTATTATTTTTTATGCATTAAGAATGTAAATAAAAGAAAGATTGTTCTAATTTCAGTTTGAATTCAAAGAAGCCAGGAATTGTAAATATAAATTGTATAAATTAATTGTTTTAGTGCCCCTCCATACTGTTCCTTTTTAAATGATTTGAATTTCTTTGAAATTTAATTTTTGTCTCGTCTGAACATAGTTAGGAAGAGACATACCAGTCACTTTTCTGCCATCCACCGTGCGCTGTCCGCAGCATATCTCCGGAACCGTAAGGCCTACGGTAACGAAACTTGGTGACATGTAGGGTCTCGGGATAAACTTGCTCTGCAAAACTTTTGGGGGTGTGGTCAAGGTCATTCAAGGTCAAAAGGTCATGTGAGGTCAAATCTCAAAAATGTTCAAAATGTTGACCTGAGGTCATCCGAGGTCATTTCAAGGTCACGGTTATAACTCTTGAACTCTTGACTCTATATGGATTAAACTTTGACCATGGGTATCCCTTGACCCAAGGTCAAGGTCGTCAAAAGGTCATTTGAGGTCAATTTTTTTTAATGTTCAAAAATTTGATCTGAGGTCATTTGAAGGTCAAAAAATTAACCCGAGGTCATCCAAGATCATTTCAAGGTCACAGCTATTATACTCATGAACCGTTGGTTGTGCAAGGAATAAACTTGGACCATGGATAGCACTAGACCCAAGGCCAAGGTCAAAAGGTGTCAAGAAGTTGAAATAAGGTCATCAAAGGTCAATTCAAGGTCACAGCAATATCTTATGGGGCCCTCAGACCTTGGATAGTCCTTTTCTCAAGGTTGAGGTCAGTAAAGGTCAAAAAGGTCATTTTAGGTTAATTCTCCAAAATAGACTAAAAGTTGAACCCAGGTTATTGCAAGGTCAAAAATGACCTCAAGTCATCCAAGGTCATTTTGAAACCTTGAACCCACATGAAACAAACTTCTTTTAACCTTGGTCAAACATGTAACAAACACTCACTAGTAAGATGACCATTTAAAGATTTAACTTTTTTGCTGAAATCTTATACGAACCGCCATCAGGCGAAATGTGTTGTTCGCAAACCAATTTGTTAAAATCCAAATCACAAAACGGAATTACTACTCAAAACTCAAAATGTAAATCAAATTTTTGAGTTTGCCTAAAGATTAATATCAAAGCGCAAAATGGAATGTAACAAGTCAAAAGACGTTGGGAAAAGCTGAGCGGTGCATTTTCATTAATAAGGGCTACTTCAATGTGTTTGCATTTGAGTTTAAATCCAATAGTAGTGTCACTTACTGTAAAAGTTATTGGTAAAGTCTTCTGAAACAAACCTTTTCATTCAGGGCGGGACTAAATCGCACCATGCGTGAACAACAAACCAATCAATCACGCAGCAACAAAACTGTCAAATCATGCGAACTCACGAGTATCGCGTGAGTTGCGTTTGAACTTTAATCTCGGCGCACGAGACCCGTTAAAGTGAAAAGGTTTTCTTCACGCGACTATAATACCTTTGTTCAAATCAACACCTTTCGGGTATAAATTCAGTAGTAGTAATTGCATCACTAACATTACAAATTTTACTGTTTTTCAGGATACCATGAAGTTCCAGAAGACTCAAGAGCACTAATAATCCCCTCCCCAGGGAACAAAGGTACACACGTCAAAGTCATATACCCACCCACAAGGAGTGACATACCCAACCACATACTTCACCCGACCCCCTTGCCTGTACCCCATGCCACACCTATACCTGCTGTCAATGATGCAAACAATGGTACACAAACGGCTGCTGGAAGAGAAGAGGGTCTGCATATTGTATTGAGTGGCAAAACATTTGTCGCTGGAATTGTATCGCTTCTTTTGGGGATATTTGTTATAGTGCGATTATTTTCAAAGGTAATATACAAATCCAATTTATTCTAATTTGATATAATTTACTTGAAATACATACTGTAAGATATTTCATGAGATGTAATTACTTGTTTTTCTTTTTCAAGATTTTGGAATTCCCCTACTTGAAATGATTTTATAAACCTTTAATATTTTTTCAAGGGTCGCTTTTAATTAAAAAATAGACCTTACAGTGAAATTTTAGTTTTAGGTGAAAGTTATCTATATAATTATGTATTATTAACTTTGATATAATACTTGCAAAACCAATTGGTAAAGCATTGACATTTTTACTGCAGCAAAGAAATGACAACAGTGTTGGATATATTGGACCATATATCGACACTAATTTATGTCAATTCTTTGTTAAAAATATTTGTCACAGTTTATTCTTATGGCAATGGGA
>JXSR01S028561.1:27134-44107 GCA_000969725.1 Ophiothrix spiculata
GTAATCATATTTATAATCATGTTTTATCTAATTTATTTGTTCAGAGGCCAGTTTGACAATCGTGATGTAGCAGTGAAGCGTATCTTGCCAGATTGTTTCAACTTTGCAGATAGAGAGGTTGATTTGCTGAGAGAATCCGATGAACATCCTAACGTTGTCAGATATTACTGTATGGTAAGTGCTGGTGCTGAAATATTGTGATACAGCAATATAGACTCTTAAAATTTTACATTATGTTTTCAACGTAAAGAAATTAAAGGTGATGCTACAGTTTTATTGATGATTAAAGGTGCAATATATCACAATTTACTCATCTCTTTTCTATCTATTTAGTAATACAATGTAGTATACAGCACAGAATATGCATTCTGAAAAAATAGTAATAAAGTTCTCAAATCCAAATCCAAATATTCGGTACTCATGGATATATTTTGACATCCTTTCAGGAGGATATTTGAACTATGAACAATCCTGATTAATCTATTTCAAATGCATGCTGAAAATTTCACTTTATTCTTATGTTTTCAAGCTTTATAAAGTTTTAAGAATCTACTTAGGCTACTTGGCTGTAGCCCTCATAAGTATTTTTTCCAGAATTCAAACAAACTTGCAAGACAGGTTTCAGAGGAAGTGAAATAAACATGAAGAAAGAGGAAGTCCTTTATATATAAAACCATACAAATTGTAGCAATTATAACATGCACATATAACAGTGTACTGATTCCTGATGAAATGAAACCTGATATTGTGCTTCTATTTACTTACAGGAAGAAGACCATCAGTTCCGTTATATTGCATTGGAATTATGCGCTGGTACCCTTCATGAATATGTCAGTGATTGTAGTATGTTCAAACAATTGGAGCCTAGAGAAGTACTGTACCAAGCCACCTCAGGATTAGCACATTTGCATTCACTTAATATAGGTAAGTAAAAAGATGACAATTCTTGTAAGCTATAACAATTAAGTGCTATTTTCAGCCATGTTTTTGCGAAAATGTAATAAAAGATTTGTATTTTACCATATAATTTTTTATAGTTAATCCCTATCACTAGAATACTTTCAGCTGCCCAGTAATGTGAATATTCATGCCATTACACTAAGGCAATTGATTTCATTACCATACTTTTATAAGTTTTAAAGGTACATGGTTCGATTTTTCAAAGTTCAAATTTCACTGCAATATGAATGATAACCCATAAAAGGTTTCAGTTTCAAATTTCATTTGAATCGGCTCAGTCGTTTGATTCTGTGAGCAATTTTATATTTTACAGTTGCCTGTACTTCTCTTTGTAGATATATTTATGGTTACCATAATTAGACACATTTTCACTAATATCTCCAAGACAGAACATGTTTCAGCCGAAAAAATTCACATGCGTAATGAGAAAAATCAGAGAAATATTTTTGTAACAAAATCCCGAAAAGTTTGAACAATGTTGTCCCAATCGGACTGGAGTCCTTTAACCCTTTCCAGTCTGACAACTTTTTCCACGCCAGACTGAAGGCATTTTAGCTCCAAATTACTAATTAAAAGTAAATTTAAATTATCTTTAGAAGTATTCTATATAATTCAATGAAACTTCAGCATGATACAGTAGACATAAAGTGCTTTCATTTTATGTGAAAAAGATGATGACCTTTGACCTCATTTCAAGGTCATGTGATCCAATATGGCCGCCAAATGCGATTTTATTTATGCCGTCTGGGATACGGCATACGCCTGAGCTGACACTAATCTATGCCGTAGCCACGACAGCATACGACTGGAAAAGGTTAAGTACCTCAAATTAATGAGATTAAATGTCTATGGTTTCCCAAGGAATTACTATTGGTGTTATTATTGTTTCAAATAAATTTCGGACACGAACATGACCTCCGAACGCAGCCACCACGCATCCACAAGTCGTGACAAGGACGGGACACCGGGAAGCACGCAACACCGCTTCCAATCAGTAATCTACAGTGCCGCGACATCGCGCGTGCCTTAAAAGCGTTATATGTACTTTCGTAAAATGCACACGCAATTGTGTTACGCAGGGCTCTACATTTTCGTGTCCGAGAATTATTTGAAACAACAATAGTAGGCCACAGACTCTGCTGCTGATTATAAAAGCTGCCCTGTTCCACTGGACTGCACAAGTTCACATCTGTATATTTTAAGTACAAAACCCACTGATACCTCATAATACTGGGAAAAACATGAATTTTCCTTGTATTTGAAACATGATTTTTAGCTTGACTTACATAATTAAAAAAACATGACATTTCTATCTTTACAGTTCATCGAGACATCAAACCTCACAATGTACTCATCTCAAAACCTAATGCACATGGTCAAATCAAAGCTATGATATCAGACTTTGGTCTGTGCAAGAAACTAGCAGCAGGTCGAAGGTCATTTTCACGGAGGTCAGGTGCAGCAGGTACAGACGGCTGGATAGCACCGGAAATGCTCATAGGAGAAGAAAGAACTGTAAGTTTGATTTGTTGTTATAATGCATGTAAGTAATTAGAGTGTGAAAGGTCATTCTTATCAAAAATGAAGGCTTCATTTACATAGAAAATTAAGAATGTGGGTTATGGTTTGTGTTGAAAATCTCAGTTAGGCCCAGTGTCAGGTCACTGTCACAAAAATCTAGAGAAGGCATCTTTACAAATTTTGTGTAGGTGACATTCTTAGCTATATCTATGCTAAATTTCAAGTAGCTACCTTCAATAAAACATAAGTTATGATACAACAGGTAGAACTTTTTGAATGACCCTTGAAATACCAAAATCATGAAAGACTCATGCACAAAATATATTAATATGTAGTGATATGGTCTTACTCAATCCCAAGCAATCGTTACTAGTCTCTTACACAATACAAAAACACCAGTTCGTATTGTTGTAAAATACAAGGGATATGCTATGGATTTTGTAACAGAGTCTGATTGCTTACTACATGGAGTTTATAGAGTTTATTTGCCTCTGTTGTCTTTCAGACTACAGCAGTAGACATATTCTCTCTGGGCTGTGTTTTCTACTATGTGTTATCGGGTGGCAAGCATCCATTTGGTGATTCATTAAGACGCCAAGCAAATATACTCAATGGAGAGTATTCCATGGATAGAATATCACAAGGTAGGCTCAAGAAAAGAAGCAGTTTTGTAGTTAAAGTTACTTTTTGATCCAGTGACATAATAAATCTGAAAAGATATTCAGCACTTCTAATAAACCAGAGCCAGTCTTCTGGCACATACAGGATGGAATGAAGAGTGGAAAGCTTTCTACTGGAGGAAACCCTATATTAATTGTGATGCCTTCTCCCAGTTCATGTCAGTATAAGGCAGATCTCTTAGTGGTGTTCTGCCAGGTGGTGTACTACCTTGCCAGCTAGGAAACAAAGATGCTACTTTTTTGAGATATGATTCTCATGTAGAAGATTAACATGTCCAAAGCATTTTCCTGTTTCGGAGTGATTGACACATAAATTAGTTTATTGTATTGGACTTGTACACCTTGAAACTATTCAACACACTGAATGTATACTAACAGACACAATTAAATGGATAGCAAATTGAATGGAATTGTAACAAGAACAAACAAGCATCACAATTGATTTCTTAATCTTAACCAATCTCATTGATCTACTAAAAATCATAACTCTTCCCAGCTCACCAATTTCCAGAGATTTTAATCAAATATGTTCCATCTTTCGTTTGCAGATGATATTGTCTCCAGGCAACTCTTGGCCAGAATGGTGGATAATTCACCCTCACAGAGGCCTGTCACAAAAACAATACTCAAACATCCATTCTTTTGGAATCATGAAAAGCAGCTGGCATTTTTTCAGGTAAGAAATTTAGACTATACTTTGATCGTCACTAAATAGGCAGAAATTATCAGGCTTTTCTTTATCCACAGTAAAGGTAATCCCACTGTTACCATCCCATTAAAGTGCAAGCCACACATATGATATGCTCTGCTTCTCCAGTTGTGCTATGCCCTGCTGCATGCATGCATTTTTATATCAATTCATAATGTGAATAGGCCCACGTTTTAGTGTTGGTCAAAGTGTAGAACTTGTTACATAGTGCATACCGTCTGTGGTGTTTTGATCAATGTTAACAATTTCTAATATGCAATCTTGACTCTGCCATTCTTAAAATTATGTAATTATTTTTGTTCATTTTATCCAATAAAATGAAAAATGCAGAGGAGTGAGGAGATATTACTCCTTTTGTTGGTGACTTCTCTGTTTTGCTAAACACTTCAAACTGGCAGCTAAGTCCACTATACTTTACACCTTTTAATTTCTATTTTACAAAGTGACAGTTTCATGGATTGTGTATAGATATATTGGTTGTAGATTTTGTTCTACTTGTTGACCTCGCACCTTTGTTTATGGCTAACAATGGCTAACCCTATGTCTTCATACTGGTGATTAAATAGTAAGTAAGGACTGCTTTGATTATCTAGAAGCCATTATTAATTTTCGAATATGATAGTACCCTCATTCAACTGGGTTGATATCAGTTCAAGAATGAATTTAAATTTAGACAACCAGAAATTTACTTACTCGAGCAATGATGTTGCGGACAACCATCTCTCAACCGTAGTGGAGGGGTGAGAGTGAACCTATCGCATGCCTAGGACAGAACAATAAAACTCTTCCTCGCAAAATGATGTCACCTTTAACATCAGATGATATCACTTCCAACTAACCTCAAAGTCTACATCACAACCCAGCTGAAGGAAGATGGTTTTTGTCTCGTCTGAAAATTTTTCAGAAGAGACATACCATTCCTTAAAACTGTCCGCCGTCCACATTTCTTGTCCGGAGCAAATCTCGGAAACCGTATGCCCTATGTTGATGATATTTAGTGAGTGGGTAGGGTTGGAGCTGAACTGGCGCTGCGTACAATTTGAACGCAAACTATGCATATGAAGTACCTAATTTGCATAATTTATGCGTGATTTGGTATTTTAAGTATATCTCCTAAACCATAAGGGCTATGGTAATGAAACTTGGTGACATGAAGGGGTTCGGGATTAGCACACACGCCGCGCCTTTTTGGGGGGGTGCGGTCAAGGTCAGTCAAGGTCAAAAGGTCATCTGAGGTCAAATTTCCAAAATTGTTCAAAAACTTGACATGAGGTCATCCGAGGTCATTTTGAGGTCAAGCTCATAACTCATGAACACCTGACCCCACATGGATTAAACTTAGACCATAGAAAGTACTTGTATTAAGAAACACCGGCGCTGACTGAGCTGCAGCCAATCTACCTCTCTCCAATTCGTATTGACTTTTGTGGTTTACAAATCTCTATTTGGCATATATTTTATACCATCATCTTTGTTTTGTGCCAGGGATCATTTTGATGTTGTTTTTGATCTGCATGGAGTTTTTAAAAATGTGATTTTCATCATGTTTTTTCTTCACCGGATTGTGATATTATTGTGCTGGTATTATTATTATGACTGTGTGTATACCCCAGTACAATTGGAGCTGGACAACACTAATTTTGTGACTAACAGATAATAACTAATGAGTTTATTGATAACACTCAAGATCTGTCTTCAATTCAAACTATCATGATGAATGGATTTGCAAAGCTTCCACTTGTTACAAACACATTTGAAACTGCACCTACAGTTTTACACTATGGAAAACTTGAGCTCCTTGGTCTAGCCAAAGGCTCTAGGAGTAATCATATGCCAAAAGAGTCTTATACAGTAGCCAAAGAGCTTGGTATATTACGCTGTAGAGGTAGGCGGGCTGGATGTCATATGAGACGTAAAACTTTCAAGATTAATGATGAAAGTCAC
This sequence comes from Ophiothrix spiculata, assembly GCA_000969725.1. Taxonomy (NCBI): domain Eukaryota; kingdom Metazoa; phylum Echinodermata; class Ophiuroidea; order Amphilepidida; family Ophiotrichidae; genus Ophiothrix; species Ophiothrix spiculata. The sequence continues at coordinate 32,949 of JXSR01S028561.1, forward strand.
AGATCAAACTTTGTTCCTGAGTTGATACCTACTCTTATTACCCCAACTACAAGTCGTAAACCGAATACACCGCGGCATACAGGTGCCAATCTAAATAATTTGAAACCAATTGCTCGTGAAACCTTTGATAAACTAAATGTCTACTTGTGGAACGCTCAATCAATTAGAAACAAGACTGGTTTCTTATGTGATTACATTATTGACAAGGACGTTGATGTTATGTGCATCACGGAATCTTGGGCCAAGATTGAAGAAACGGCAATTATAACTGAATGCACGCCCCCGGGCTACACGTGCATACATGTTCCCAGATCATCAAGTGAAAACTTTGGTGGTGGCATTGTTGTAATCTGTAAGGATATCCTGAAGTTATCTTTAACATCAACTGACAGCAAGCCAACTACCTTTGAACATGCTTGTATTGCAGATGCTACCAATAAATTTCGTTTAGTTGTTATATACAGACCCCCTCCGTCTACCAAGAATCGCCTTAAGACCAGTGACTTTTTGTTGGAAATCGAAGACTTTTTGAATGAGATAAACTTACTTTCTGGCAAACTCCTTCTTGTCGGAGACTTCAATCTCCATCTTGATATTCCAACAAAATCTGATGTTTTTAAACATATTAAAGGATGCTGGCCTTGTTCAACATGTGGACCGACCTACTCATGTGGATGGTCACATACTTGACCTTATCATCTCCAGGCCTGAGGACTCCCTCGTTAATGACTTCCATGTTCTGCATAGACTTTCTGGTCATCATTTCATACAATGCACAGTCAATCGTGCTAAGCCTTCGCGTACTAAAATTACTACTACATCAAGAACTTATAAACAACTTGAAACTGAAGTTTTTAGGTCAGATTTAAGTGAGCTCTTCAAAAAGTTTCCCTTTAAGACTGATATTGATACCCAGGTTGTTTTCTATGAAGAGTCAGTCAAGAAAGTTCTTGATAAACACTGTCCTTTTGTAACTCGTACTCATGCTTTCAGGTAAAACCCCAAGTGGTACACGAAAGATATCCACCTTGCTAGACGTAATCGACGCAAGTTAGAAAGATTATGGCATAAATCAGGCCGTGAGGATGACCGTCGTAAATACCTTGATGAGATTCATAATTTTTCCAAACTTGTGCGTCATGAAAAATCAAAGAACTTTAATGCTAAATTGAAATCAGCTGACACTAAAACTGTTTTCCAAACTTTGAATTCATTACTTGGTAGATCTATGTCATCTTTACCTGCTTGTGACTCATTGAAAACTCTATGTAATCGTTTTTGTAATTACTTCAAGGATAAAATTGTTACCATTAGACAGAAAATCACTTCTTCGTTGGGTGGTAACGATCGGGAAGCAGATATGTGTGATCAAGATGCTTACACAAAACCTCCTATTCTAAATGAGTTTGGTCTTCTCAAGAAGGAGGAAGTTGCTAATCTTGTTGGTAAATCCCCAAACAAGACCTGTGGGCTTGACCCCATGCCGACGTGGCTTTTGAAGCAGAATACCGACATCATGTTACCTGTGCTTGTTTCTATGGTTAATACCTCTCTGTCTCCCGGATCGTTTCCAACATCCCTGAAAGAGGCAATTGTGACTCCACTATTGAAGAAATCTGGTTTGGATACCAATAACTTAAAGAACTTTAGACCTGTTTCTAATACTGCCTTTTTATCAAAGCTTATTGAAAGAGCAGCATTATGTAGTGTAAGCAATCATATTCAACAGAAGAATCTTTCTCAAGTATATCAATCAGCCTACAGGTCTGGCCACAGCCTTGCTGAGAGTCAAGAGCGACATTTTAAATGCTATTGACAATCGGAGGGCTGTCTTCTTGGTGTTGCTTGACCTGTCGGCTGCATTTGATACCACTGATCATGATTATCTCCTAAACAGGTTGTCAAATATATTTGGTATCATTGGTAATGTTCGTAACTGGTTTTTAACATATCTCAGCAATCATACAAACAGGGTGAAGGTTGCCAGTGAACTGTCAGATCCTCAGATTCTGGACTTTGGGCTTCCTCAAGGATCAGTAATTGGCCCTCAAGGTTTTTTCATTCTACACTCACCCTGTGGCTAACATCATTCAGGATTATGAATCTGTTAAATACCATTGCTATGCGGACGACACCCAGCTTTATATATCATTAAACCCACAGTGTCAAACAGATATTGATAATGCTCTTCATACTCTCACAAACTGTATTTCGTGTATCAAGGACTGGATGTCTAGCAATATGCTTCAGTTGAATCAATCAAAGACTGAGTTTTTCATTCTATCAAGCTCACATTTCAGAGATCGCCTTCATAATATAACTTTGAACATTGGCTCTGATGTAATCAAACCAGCATCAACCATAAGGAATCTGGGTGTCGTCTTTGACAGATCGCTTGACATGTCCAATCACGTTTCTTCCATATGTAGTTCTTCTAGTGCACACCTTCGCAATTTATCTCGGATCAGAATGTTCATAAGCCAGGATACATGTAACAATGCTGTGCGTGCCATCATCACATCAAGACTCGACTACGCCAATTCTCTTTTATTTGGTATTACTACTAAACTTACTCAGAGACTCCAACGGGTGCAAAATAGGGCTGCAAAACTCATCTTCAGATGTAGGAAATATGATCACGTGTCGCCACTTATTAATGAATTACACTGGCTTACGATTCAAAAGAGAATTCAATTCAAGCTTATGACAATTGTTTATAAGTGTATTATAGACTCAGACAATGTTCCTTCATATCTCACAGAACTCATCATCCCATATGTTCCCGCACGCCCCGGACTACGATCTTCTCAGGATACAAGACTTTTGATCATTCCATATACTCGTACTGTTGCTGGTTCAAATGGTTTCTATGCTGCTGCTCCAAAGCTCTGGAACAGCCTTCCATATCACATTCGTCATGCAGGTTCACTGGCAATCTTCAAATCAAAGCTGAAAACTTATTTGTTTGATATGTAATTTTTGTTCTTTATTGTAAGGTGTTCTGATACTTAGTTTTCTTTGTAAGGGCACCTTAAATCACCTGTGTAGTGTAGTGTACTTGACCCAACGTCAAGGTCAAAAGGTCATCTGGGATCAAATTTCCAAAATTGTTTACAAAGTTGACCTGAGCTGAGGTCATCCAAGGTCATTTTGAGGTCAAGGTCATAACTCATGAACCCCTGACTTAGACCATAGTGCTTGTTTACCAAATCTGAGGGAATTAACACACACTGAATAATTATGTAGCAATCAATTAAGAAAGCGCTCAATACGCATACCCTACTCCTACCCTATTCTATTCCACCCCACAACTGAATGATTCAGTAGGCGGTCGATACGCAGGCGAGACTACTGGTTCGCGAACCATGCTTGTTTTCCACAACGTTGGTTGCTACGAGTAAGTACATTTCTGGTTGTCTGGATTTAAATTTATTCTTGAATTACAAAATTTTTGTTTTCTTTATTTACAGGATGTTAGTGACAGAATAGAAAAAGAGCCATTAGATTGCCCATTATTAGTTGCCATGGAAACAGGGGCCAAAGATGTTGTCAAATCTGATTGGAGGAGCAATATCACAATAGAACTTCAAACAGGTAAGCCAGTTGTGAAAGATACAATTCTTTTTCTTATTCATGGTTAATCCTAGATTTGTTCAACCTTCTGTGATGTGACTTTTGATCAATTACCTGTAATGAAAGGCCATTCAAAATCCAATGTTTACATTTTTTGTGATTGAGTAAAATCCGGTGGTTGTAAATTTGATACAATGATTATATCTGGACAAGTTATACTTTGATCAACACTTAACAGGTTGGAATGTTTAACTTTATCCGCAAGCAAAGGTAGTCCCTTTCACACACTTGCTGGTAGGTATGCCATACTACTATTTACTACCGATGAGAAACCACGTGTATGACCTGCATCTGTTGCATATTTACTGTGTTTAGTTACACACACACTTCAACTGCGATAGTTACAATATTATGAGGAGGCTCACCTATGTAGTGTTGATGAAAGTATACATACCATTTTCTTTTCAAACCTAGGCAGAGCACATTTGATCCTCATTTGCTGACAATTTTAGGTCCTTATCAAGTCGGATGGATCATTCATTTAGGTCTGGTTTTGAATTGAATACTATGCACAGCCTCATGCTAGGTTATTATTTGGAAGTCATAACTAATGGACACTTTGATGACAGCAAATATATGACAATTGTAGATTGTAACAAATGTTTGTACTCAAATACAGCTTGGTTGTTTATTTTTAGGTTAAATATCCTAAGGTTTATTTGTTTATTCTTTTCAGATTTGAGAAAGTTCAGAGCGTACAAAGGCAAATCAGTAAGAGATTTGCTCAGGGCCATGAGGAACAAGGTAAGCTGACATTCTATTTGTAAAAACGGAACAGAGCCAGTGGTTTCACTTGTGTTTGATTTTTGCCCTCGTCTATATCAAGTTGATTTGTGATTTGTGTGCAAGTTATGATTAAATTGTAAGAAACAGCTTACAGGAAAGAAAGAAATTAGTGATTTATTTAGCTGTGAAAGCTTACTGAAGGTTTGATCAGACAAAACATGACAATTTGATCTGAAAAAAGATGAATGTCTCTATATAAAGAACTTTGCATTGTTAGCTTCCAACTAACATCATATTGAGACTCCAGGTATTTATGTTAAAGTACAAACAACATTTTGTGGTGTATTAGGACTTCAATATAAATTTTTGCCAAGCTTGAACATGTTTTTTGTCTTTTCTCCATAGAAACATCATTATAGGGAGCTTCCAGATGAAGTGAAAGAAACCCTTGGTTCAATTCCTGATGGCTTTGTCTACTATTTCACATCTCGTTTTCCATTACTCTTGCCTCATGTGTACTCAGTTATGTCACAGTGTGGAGAGGAAAGGATTTTCCACAAATACTACTCACAGCCAGAAGAATTAGGATTTCATCAAAGTTGAACTTTGACCTTTGGAAAAGGACTTTGACTTGTAAGGTCAGGTACACTCACTACTTGCAGTGAACTTTGCCTGCTTCAATGAAGCAGTATTATAATTATAGAACCTTGCAGTAACTTGTTCTGCGCCTGCATTTTTAAGCTAGTGCTGGTAGCTTGTTATACAGGGAAAGTAGTCTTTACTTTAAAAGTAAAGCAAATTGTATTTTTATATTTCAAAGCTTCTAAGAATGCACGTCAGTAAGTGGGACTCATTTTTTGTCCTCTGTATGTATTATATATTTGCTGTAAATTGTCATGATGAACCCACTACATTGTTTGTATTGTTTCTCTGAAGAAGGACTGAACAGTGATACTGAATATTGAACAAAATCCCAATTTTTTAATAATGAAAATTACATTACCCTGATAAATGTGTAAATATGATTTCCTGGTTGGTCCTATGCTATTATTAGGGGAAACATATTTGGAATTGGAATGACATTTCAGCCTGTTTAAAAAAATTTCTGCTGTTGAAAATCAATGAAACACATCTTGAATTTTCGATATATAGTGCCCATCTTCATATCATATGACATATTAAAGATGTCTAGCACTGCTTTCCATGAGGGTCCTGTGTCAGATGGTCAGATTTATTTGGCACTTGTAGATGCAGGAGGAAAACCAGAGCTCCCGGAGGAAAACCTGTGGAAGCAAGTTTGACCTGGCTACCAATTGTACATACAGCTCCGAGACCGGGGATAGAATCCGCAACAGTCCTGGGCACATTGGTGCAAATTTGGGATGGAAGTGCCGCTGAGCTACCTGCTTCCCCTATTATCAAATAAACACATCTTGAATTTTCAATATATAGTGAACATCTTCAGAAGTAGAAATCTGTTGATGTTATGATAGATTATGACATCGTGCCTTTATATAGCATGGCAGGGATAGGAATTGTCACCAATGTGTGTAACACTTTTTGTTAGTCATTAATTTTTATTGAAGGTTCAAATCATCTACCAGATTAAGTGGTCAAAATCTGTCATAACATTAACAACAGATGTAAACATCGTTGAGAAATATGCCGTGCCAGAGCACGTTTACTCTTATTTGAAATACATCTTGACTGAATTCTAACCGTTCTAAATAATAGTGAGGTTCATGATAGTGTGCTACATTTATAAAGAATTCTTTTAATTCTCTAAAGTTGCTACATGCTGAAAATTCAGTTTACGTAACTAAGTAATTCATAAATTTACAGCAGTATATATTCATTAAATATTTGACACATTGCAATAGACCAGAGTCCAAGATGATGATGTTGTTTAATATTGTTATATAAATAAGTGTTATTGATAAATAAAGTGCAATTAAATGTTAAATTAAATGTATTTTGATTTAATGTTATATGTTATAAAATTTAAATTAATGGAATGGTTAGTTGAGTCTTTCAGTATAAAGGGTGTATGCCATATTAAATGAGTTTTGAGAAATTGTGTCTTATGTTAGTGGTATCAGTATGTTATGCAATGTGTATGTTTCACAACGATGACAAGAGACCATGAGAAAAGTGAATTTTTTGTGCATTGAAACTCTTGCTGTAGCAAGGCAGAGGAAGACGGAGGGAATTAGGACATAGAAATTTCAGTTTTTATATCTATAAACGTGGCATTAAAAATTGTTGGATACTGAGAGACTCAACTTCCTATACCTCTGTGATTACAATCTGCAACAATATTTCCATGAGTTTCAAACTGTTGTAATTGTGTAAATGTTTTTTTCATGTATTGATTTTTTTGTACACTTTTGTGCTAATGGGCTCAATATTTTGATTACTTTAAATAGATATTTCTGAAAAATTCAGAAAAATCATGGTATGATCTTGATCCATGAATTTATAGCTAAATTGATATCAGCCATATCAAGTAAACATTGTGTTCAAATAAAAGGAGACAATGATAATAAAAGTATAGAACTTACTGCAAATCAGGCGATTCAATATATGATGCACAGCCAATGGTTTACGCAGAGAGGCGCTGTTTCCCAATTGGCAACACTGCCATATGCAAGAGAAATTTTGAGGGTTTTTTGCATTTTGGTGGCAAGATGTTGAATAAATATAACATATGGTTGCCACTGCAAATACGGCTTTCTTGTAGTCACATGACGAAGTCTTGTCACTGTTTGTTTAGTATGCCAATATAATTATTGTTTGTGGCAGTAATTCGTGAACACGTACTCAAAAGTTGTCAGCGTAGACGCGAACCGTTTTCACCTTGACAATGTACACGCTCGCGTGGGAGACAACTGCGTAATCGCTATCTTCAACACGTTCAAGAATTAAATCCACAAACAATATGTCATACACAAATGTACATTTAAACAGCTGTTTAGAGGGGTTCTCTTTTTCTGTCTCTTAGCAATCACACAGAAATTGTTTTCATTGAAATCTTTTCACTACAAAATCTCGCTACTTGTGTGATAATTGACTGAAAACTTGATGTCAGTTTTGTCGGTCAAAAACGAGAAGATTTAGATTAGCTGCTGGCGGCACATGATATATTGAATTGCCCAAAATGATATATCCACATCTGAAATATTGAATTTGTGTATTCTGTTTCACTTAATTTGATTTAAATCATTCTTTTAAATCTTGTTATTGTGTTGTAAATATATTGTAAGATGGTTAATATATTTGCAGAAATTTGATAATATTGAAAAAATCACCTTAACCCTTTGAACCTGACGAGCCGGTGTACATGTACCGTATACCCAATGAGCCGGTTTACGGGCTTTTAGGTCACGTGTCAGAAACTTATGTGTCTGTAAACAAGCATGGGTAGTTACAATTTTCAATAGTCTTATTTATATTGGAAGATATCAGTGAAGCTTTGAACCCGTGGTTGGTGGGTCATTTTGCTCTTATTTACTCGAAAGAGGTGAAATATTCCTCATATTTTCGTAAATTCGATCACAATTTTAAACAAATGTGGCTTCGCCCATAGACTACAGCGTAAATGTCGAATATGTTGGTTGACATAAATAGTATTCTTTTGTGAATGCTGGTTATTGGAACAATTCAGACTACTGTAAAATGAAAAAGTAAAGCAAGGGAAATCAAAATCAAAGTAAGTTTGGAGGTTATATTTTGTTTTAACTTTTGGGTTGGCCCGGGTCAGTGGTACAGATACACGTGGAAAGACCAGGGTTCAAAAGGTTAAGGGAATTCAAAACTCCACCTGTATTGTCTATATTTTCCTTCCATCACATATAAAGTACCCCTACTCCCTATGCCCCGAAAGCAAATACCTTGGTCATGAGAGTATTAAGATAACCATTTCACACTATTCAAATTTACTTATGTTTAATCCATCATTATTATTTTCATACGTTTATGATATAAATATATAATATCACAATTGATAGTCTTGCCTGTATTGCCCGGTGTGTTGACAATTATGACAACAATTATTTACTTCAAAGTGGCTGTCACTTCGTAATAGTCTCCAATGTAAAATGTGTTGTCAAGGTTACAGTGTTTATGTCTACGCACACATCTCAATGTACACATTTAAAATATACTTTCTAAATTTGGAATAAGTGCCAGTTGTGTACGTCCTAAGTTGAGTTGCCTCCAGTGGACGCACCAACTACACCAGATTACTAGGATGTTGAAATGCAGAGTTAGAATGTGTCTGTTTATATGGTTTTTTTGTGGGGTAATGGGGGAAATTTTTAAACCACCTTTATGATAATCAACCTTTTTCCATTCTGATAATGATAATGGAATTTCTTCAACATTTTTTATCTTTTGCAACCATGGTATAATTAGGGAAATAAAATATTTTCACATCAAACAGTAATCTACTTATTCCAATTTGCCATTTACATTTCCTACAGATTTTTCTACTTTTTTATTCCTTTTCCAATCTTCACTTGTAAAAGCTTGTTACCATACATTAGCATCTTATATCAAAAAGTTAATACTGAAAAGGAGACTATTTAAAAATCTTGCAAGTCCAATTATTTGCCAAATTAGTTATTTATCTAGATCATGAATAGGTTAGCATGCCATGCCATAGAATTATAATGTGTTTTGTAAAAGTGTAACTTTCAATATATTTCACATATTTTAAAGCATTTCAAGCCAGTTGTCATTATGTCCCTGGTCAAACTAAAAACCCATCTTTTTAGATTTGGTCCATAAATTGACATAATAATTTATATGATTTCATTGAACACAATTAAATGCCAGTTCCAAGTTGTGGCATGAGGCCTTGGATTTACTTGTACAAGTGTAACTTTAGCAGTATTAATTGTATTATTTGTTATGTTTGGGATTAGGGTGAGGTAGAAAAAATCATGTTATCAAACTACTTAGTTGTTTAGACATATTTGGTGATGGTTCATTGTTGTACTACCAATAAGTCCAGAGAGTAAGGCATGTTCACACATGAGTACTTATCGTGACAATTTACTCCTTTTGAGCTGCTCAAGAGACGATTAAAGTACATCTCACTAAGTTTTGAATTGCACTTTGGTTGTCTCACTTAGGTGTTACTAGTGTTAGCACTCACAAGTATTCATGAACGTATATATTTATGTTGATCGTCAATTGTAAATTTGAAAGGAAAATAACCTGAATTGAATTGAATATCCCTGTATGAACTCAGCTTTAGTTTATTGAACCCAAGAGAAAAGTAAGACATTGTACCCAGGGCTGGACATATTTGTTTGTACTTGCCAGTTGAACAGGTTGCTTTAGAAGCTTCCTGATCAACAAGAAATTCATGGTATTGCTCAAATTAGACTTAGGTAAATTTTATCAATCAATTTGGTGGGAGCAAATGTCAAACCTTGATTGTACCACTATTTATCACTGAAGCAAATCTATTTAATAACGCCCACTGTTGTATAATGATGTCAATGCAATACTACCACAATACCAAGTCTCATCATTTTCTAAGGGTGCTTGATAAAGAAGCACTTTGTGTTATTCTTATCCCCTGTGGAGGAGATGCACTCATGCCTGTGATATACTAGCAAGCCACAGCTAGCGTTTAGCTAGATGCTAACAGAGACACAAAGGTTCAAATTATTTTAACTTGCTAGTGTCTTGTTAGCGTCTTGAATGCAAACAATACACTAGCTGCGTCTTGCTATATAGTGGGGCACTCCACACGGGAGCATCAAATCTAGATGCATCTAGATGAATGTACATTTCCGAAGTGCAGATTACCAGTTTAATCTAGATGCATCTGGATGTGCGAAGTACAGATTAAGGGGTTTTCTCTGAGATGCAGTTGCTCACGACTGCGGGATAACGATTTTTTACATAAATAGTAAAAAGTCAAAAAAATTATTGCATCCGTTTTGCGTGCGTAACTTTCAATGCACACTGAACGCATGCTATACTAAAGCGTTTGGTTAATCACGCGCCACATCGCTGCGTAATATATACGCTGAAAATTATGCAGACGCAGATGACAATCAAAGTAATCAAATTTTATCCAAAAAATGCCAGTTTTTGTCATTTTTCTTAAAAACTAACACGGTGACCATATTTTTTTATTTCAGTATTTTGAAGAGCGCAAAAAGTGCTTTAACATATGTAAAAATTAAAAATTAAATGGAGGATTTACTATTTTACAAGCACATAATGATCGACATTTTGGAGTTTTCCCTATACTTTGTATGGTTAATCGGGTGATTTTTTGGGAAAACATGTACTTTTTGAAATGCCTGTATCTCAAAAACGAGCACGGTGACCTATTTTTTTTATTTTAGATTCGTTATCAGCACAAATAAATCTACTAAATACTAAATTTTCAAGAAAATAAATGGAGTATTTCTTTCTTAGAGAAAACCCCTTAAATTGCCCGTGTGAAGAGCCCCAATATATCATGGGATTCAGTGCTGTTACAACCGTGACATAACACATTGCAATACTAGACTCTATAGTTGTGTTCAGTACAGAACCAATTATGGATGTTTTAAGAAAAGGGTCAAAGCTGTTATTTGTGGAGATTTTTTTTTATACCTTGTTTGATTGATATTTCAATGATTAAGCCATGTCTTGAGATGGTTTTGCCAAAAAAGGAAGGGTAGCATACAAATATTGTGCAGATTGGATAATAAGATTCATTCTTCAAAACCAGTAGATTGACTTACGTTTGACAGTTTCGTATACTCGGTCAGTATACTTCATCAGAAATGCGA
>JXSR01S028562.1:0-10768 GCA_000969725.1 Ophiothrix spiculata
GTATGGGATGGGGAGGATGCTGGGCGCGGGACTCAAGTTGTCAGTCGGTGCCGTGTCAGACTTTTTGAAAATTGAACCATATGTTTCACTCAAAAACCCATTCATCAATTAGACCTCTGGGTGCTTTTTATAGCACATTTCCCGAAATAACCTTATTTAGGCAAAGTTGGGTGCCATGATGATCTCCTTTCACCACAGATGAAGGCCCCGGGGGGGGGGGGGGGGGGTGACAAATAAAATTTTTACAGGGATGTGCCACGAAGACTTAGCGAAGGACCGTTCTCTATATACCTAAAAAAAGGCGATTTTGCAACCCTTCACAATACCATTTTTCCGCAAAAAACACCCAATTTGGGTCAAATTGGGCGCTTTTAAAGGCAATTTTCCCCCAACACACAAATTTTTTTCCATTTGGGCGCAAGTTAGGTCTGTGTCAAAAACCCACCCATCGATATACCGTACCTAAAATGGCAAAATTATACCCAAAACCGTGGCACATACCCATATATCAATCTAATGTGAGACCCCCCCCCCCCATGAAGGGAGGAGGCTACTTAGTAAATTCAGCTCTGAGATTGGCAATTGGGGCGGATTTTCATTATTTTATAACTGAGGGGACAATTTTTGACATTTTTTGTAAAACTCTGGAAAATTTGTGCCAAAATAGTGTCAAGTTTGGCAAAAAATTGACTTGAAATTTGGTGCATGGACGGGTCCTCTTTTCTTGTAAATTCTTGAAAACCACCCAATCGCTAAATCAAGGCTAGGGGGGAGCGTGGCCGAGCGGTTAGAGCACGGGTCTTATAATACAGAGATTGTGGGTTCGAGCCCCGGGTCGGGCGGTTTTCGTCTTCTTGTTTCCTTGGGCAAGAAACTTTACTCTACTTGCTCTGTGGTCGGACGGTCACGCAAAGCCGTGGGTCCCCTGTGCGAATGCTCCTTCTTGGGGCGCTGCATACAGTGTATACCTGGTGAGTCTATAAATTAGTATAGCCCCATGATAATACATCAATGTGTGGTATACAACGCACCGTCAGTAAAGATGTGTGCCGCTGTTGTAAAAGCGTATGTTCTAATATCATATCATATCATGGGGCCCTGCTGCTTTACCTAATATAATAATAATAATATTTATTACATAAATCACAAACACTGTAAAACAAATTCTGCATGATTATAAACTAACAATGAAGGAAAAGAAGAATATATAATAGGCTAAAGTCCAAACACAGAATGTGTTTTCGTTCCCTTATAATATATGTGATGACTCACCCCGAAACGGGGGACTTTGCGACAGAACACTTTTTCAAGAAACAGGTGAAAATAGGCAGCAAAAAATTAAGAAACTAATAAGAATTTCCAGCAGATTTTCTGTTGTAAAATTTGATCACCTTGATCAATTTCAACAAGGTGTCATTTTGAAGCTTAGAAAATGCTGCAACAGATGAAATGAAAAAAATCAAAATTGATATCATCTACAAAGTCCCCCCTTTCGGGGTGAGCCATCACATATAACAATAAAACATGCTGTGAAAAATAGATAATGCATTCATGATATTATTATTCAAAGACAGGGGTGTCGGAAGGAAAATAAAAGTGGTATGGCCCCTGGTAAAAGTGGTGCGGCATATGGCCCTTGGTTACCAAAAAAATAAGGAAAAAACTACGCCCAGTAGACAACAGTCACATGACAGTTACTAAAAACCATTTTGTACAGTACGTTGTTGTGGTTATTTATGCTATTAAAAAACATCAAATTATATTACTTTTTTTTTTGAAAAGTGGTGCGGCCAAACAAAGCCCACATGGCCTACACGGTTCCGATGCCCCTGTTCAAAGATATGATTAAATGTTTCAATAAACATAAATTGTGTGAGACTGTCTAGCAAAAGAGGAATACTTTCAACTTTTGCCTAACTTTCTTATATAGCTCAGCTTGCCATTTATCAAGTTTTGCCTAACTATTCTACACTGTGCATCGTCTTCAGTCTTCTGGTCTACATAATTTGACTAACTTTGCTACATTGCATTTTCATGGCTAAAAATCACGGAAGGAGAGGTCATAGTCCCTGGGATACTTTCAAGTTTTACCTAACTTTCTTATATAGCTCACCTTGCCATTTATCAAGTTTTGCCTAACTATTCTCGATGTGCATCGTCAACTTATGATCTGCATAACTGCAGACTAACTGCAGGTTTGACTAACTTCGCTAATTACATTTTCATGGCTAAAAAATGGTGGTAGGAGAGATCATAGTCCCTGGGATGATCGAGGTCCCCAAACCTTTCAATTCAACAGACAGAAATGAATGAAACATTCCTTTTTAAGACTCTCAGGTGTCTCTATTGTTGGATAGAATACTTTGGTTAGAATTGGTGGCATTATACCACCATTTTACATCTTGTTTTATCAAAGTCTAATTTTTGTTGTAAACCTTGTCTTTGATTATATTGCTGTAGGGGCTTTTTGTTCCTATTAGGTCAGATTTTTTAATCATCTTGTATAACTGTACATTCATTCTTATGTTTTATAAAATTTCAATGTATAGCAATACTACATGGCTATATTTTGACCTTTTCAATTCGCTATATCTGATGGCCCACCCCTAAAGAGGGGACTTTGCAGATTATATTAATTTGATCAAGGTGATCAAATTTTACAACGGAAAATCTGCTGGAAATTCTTATTATTTTCTTTATTTTTTGCTGCCTATTTTCATCAGTTTCTCGAAAAGTGTTCTGTCGCAAAAGTCCCTCTTTTCGGGGTGAGTCATCACATATTTGAACCATTTATAAAAATATTGTACATATTTCGACCGTTTCCGGTGTTCCATAACCTTACTGTGGTTTTCAAATCATCTGCAAAAATCTAGGAAAGATATTGATACATTTGTTTCACCATTTGCAGGTGATATTCTTAGCTATATTTGTGCAAATTTGTAAGTTGCTAACTTTAATAGAACAAAAGTTATGATACAACAGGTAGAACTTTTTGAATGACCCTCATAAATAAATAAATAAACAAAAGAAAAATTAATAAAGGAGAAGAAATGAGAACATATTTATTTCTATTTCTCCTTATTTGTGAAAGACTCCTAGGATTACTTGATTCTATTAACTATGCCACCTCATTAACTGGATCAATTATTTTGAGCATGTATATGTTAAAATTTATGATGCCAACACCAACATATTTTTCCATCACATAAAGCCAAAGAAAAAAAGAACTCTGTCTCAGCTTCCCGTGCGCAGAAGGTTAAAAATTCAAATTTTACCGCATTTCTTTCTTCTTTTTATTAGGTTTTCAGGAGATTTTTTGCTTTTTTTTTTTTTCTTACATCGAGAGAGAAAAAAAAAAATTGGCCGCAAAGTGGCCAAAAAAAAATTAGTGGCCTAAAAACGTAATAAAAACAAGATTTGCGCGTGCGCATAGCCTTTTTGACTAAAATAAAACGTGTAGCGCTTAGGGTTTTGGGCCTAAGGAACCTGAGACAGAGTGGGTTTTTTTTGGCCTTAAGTAAAATACTTATACTTACAACAAAAATACATGCTTATAATAATTATAGCTCTTACTTAAAGGGGCATTGGACAAAATTTGGAAATTTATTTGAGGATGATTTTCACTTCATATGTTAGAAACTAACAGTCAATTACCAGATATCGGGGAAATTTTGATGAAAATCTTTAGGAATGTCAAAAATTTGAATTTTATTTTGTTTGTTGATCTTGGGTATGAGGATATTCTCTAAACGTATTTATTGATGCTATATATCAAGAAAGAGCCAAAGATTTGCTTGTAAAACATTCATTTCACATCATAGAATGCAGATAACTCAAAAGAAATTTGGAGTTTATTAGATCCCTGAAAAGGTAAATTTAAAAAAATCAGCTATAGAGGGCAATATTTATCATTGTCGACAATGATAATTAAAAGTAACAGAATATCTAAATATTTTGATATCTAGGGTTTGAATTTGACAATGAAACTTTGCATGCTGTTGTTATTACTGTTAATACGTCAAATGATGTAAAAATCTCAAAATGCCTGGAGAAAAGTTTGGGATGATGCTGAACTTGTCCAATACAAAATAGAGATTTGTAAAATTAAACATGTTTAGTTAAAAAGGCAAGTCATAATGCTGAGGGAGTTCTGCTCCCATAAAAGTAATACTTGCATTACAGGATTAATGTGGCAAGAAATATGGCAAGAATAACAACTTTTTTACTTTCAAAACACCTTTGAATTTACTCTTATATGCAGCTCTTTGACATATCTCCTGAAATGCAGGGCCTACAGTAAAGGACTAGAGACAATTTGTCATTTTTTGTAGTTTGTAGACATTTTCATTCAAAAATTTTCTCGTGGTGATTAATTTTTAAGAATGGTGTAAATTGTCATGCTGAATGAACATTTTCCATGTACAATTTCACCACTGTGTAAAACATGACCATTATTTCAAGAAGAGATAACCATGAATAGATCTAGCTTGTAGAAATCAAATCAATATCAAATATTTTACTACTCTAAAGCTAAATTCATACTCGGCCTCCAAACAAAATATTTCCTACAAAACATTTGGTCGTGACGTCACCAAATATTTGCCATCGAACTTTAACTATGAACGGGTAGCAAACATTTGGTCCAATGTATGTGGCAATTAAATAACGTGTGCAATCTAGCGCGAAATTTTGTTTGGTTTCAACTCGGTGTTGAAGTTATTTTGTTTGGAGTCAATCGTCATTTTTACGTCACGACCAAATGTTTGGTAGGAAAAATTTTGTTTGGAGGCCGACTATGAATTGACCTATAGTGGTGGACTTGAAAATATGCAATGGAGTGAACAATAGTTCTCCATAATACATTCTGCATAATGTGAAAATGTCTTATAAAACTGTTCATTCAAAATAAACATCATCACAGCACTACCAATACCATTCAAAATAAACACTTTACACCATTATAGAAAATTTACATCAATGGTAAAAGTCTGAATGAAATGATTACAAAAATAACGAAGTGTATAACTGAAATGGCAGTGCAATCAATAGTATCGGTGGGAATGTTAAGGGCACAAATATGCTAGGTCCTTTCATCTTTGTTGTCCAAATAACCTCAAAAATATTATACAAATACGCCTCGTGAAATAGAAAAGTCCAAATTTGACCTCATGATATATTTTGTACTATTGCATGTGCATATGCATTCAATATTTGTTTTATATCATTATATCACACAGGTTTGTTTCATGCCATGCAATAGTATACAAATATTAACTGCTTATGAGTGTGATGGTTAAAATATACCATCCCGAATTGAGAGATTGATTGTTCCATTTCAAAAGCCGATAGGCGAGTGAAATAGAACAATCAATCTTTTAATGAGGGATGGTATATTTTTACCATTACACAAATATAAGCAGTTAATATTTTTTTATATAACTCATCTATAGATTCTAGTCATTTGATAACACATTTTTAACTATTGTACTTACCCATTACACATGTAGCAGAAACCAATAGGTCCCTACTGTACGCTGTAGTTTTCAATCCAGTACGATAAGAGACGATATACTATCAAACGGATGAAAGTGATAGTATACGAATACAACATGGTTTGAGGGGAAGTATCGCAAAATACTGTCCCCTAGGTGTTGGATGATGGAGACTTCCTCCCGAGGCGCAGTCGAGGGAGGAAGTCTCAATCATCCAACACCGAGGGACAGTATTTTGCAATACTTCTCTGAAATAAACCATGTTGTATTTGTTTTATTACACCTCAAAAAAGTCAAAATATAACTTGAAAATAAATAAAAAATTAAAAAATTCAATACTTTGCCGTGAGCCATACGGTAGTACCATGCGGAAGGTTTTACTACTTTCCCCGTGTGTGTGTAAAACAAACAGGCGCAACGCGTAAACGCATACCCGCGCGGCAGTAATTGAATATTAACGCACACACGAGAAAGTAGCCAAAAATACTTTTTGCGCGTCTCCCCTATTAAACCAATAAAAAGACTGTATAACCTTTCAAGGGTGTAGTAATAAAGACTATCATACTGATAGTTATAGTAAAAATGACAAATGATCATGTGTTACAATCTTACCAATAAAACGTCTAGAATCTATGGATGAGTTATATAAAGCAAACTATTACACGGCTCAAATCACTGTAATCATGATATAATAATTGTCACTTTATTTAGTATAAGTTATTATTTGTTAATTTAGTACTGTACAGTTTCAAAATAATACACTATCTACTTCATACAAAATATATAAAAATGGTTCATTGGTCAAAACTCAATCACATGATCTGAATAAATAACACACATCATACGGTACCAGAGACCATATATGTGACTGTCCAGCCCGTATGAGCAGTAAATGCCAGAAACTTCATTTTGCGCTACAGGTGAAAATACATGTCAGGGTCATAATTTGCCGAAATTGATTTTTTGACAGATTCACAATCCTAGTGCTTACTACAAAATACCAGCAAAGTTTCATTTCAAGAAAATGAGAGGACATGTGAAAAAAATTGGCATGTTCTTAAGACGATCAACAGAAAATATAGGGCTTACTAATCTTTGAACGCTTTTATCTCAGTTATATGTTTACTCCCTGTCAACCTTTGGCGGACCATAACTTGACTTCTGGAAATCTTATGAAGTTCATTAAGATGTCATTTTAATCCTTAAATAATGGTCTTTGCAAATAATTAAAACAGTGAAAATGACAAGAACTGGCATTTACTACTATTTTGGGGTGGACGGTCACATATATTACACCTTGGGCCTGCTTCACTAGTGTTTCGTAAAGAACCATAGCTAAAATGAAGGTTATAAAAGCAGTCCCTGAAGTTATAGCTTACATTACTCATACAAGATTCTTCTCATTTGAATGGTTAAGGGTGATCGGATCAAGTGCATTTCAAAGTCTGACTCAAAATGGTAGGGTTAATTAGGATTAAGAATTACAGTTAACTTTTTTATCCCACAGAAGCTAGTCCAGAGGCCCATTTCTTTGCCAAGATTGAGGCACAAAATAACAAAATATATCAAATGAAAAGAATCTTTACAGCATATATGAAACAGATAACAAGTAGAACACGGGTTTACGAGATGCGTAAAATATGTCCCCGCCAAAAGAGGCCAAAGTTTATCCCATTTGAACTCCTGTGACTTTGGGGACAATAACTGGGACATTATTTGGCCTTCCTCCCTAACCTGAACCTGGAGGGGACTCAACATCTCCATTGACAATCAATCAATTCCTGAATACACCATTTGCTGAGGGAACTACACCATCTAGACACTCAGCACTGGTCAAAAGTTGACTATTCCCAAGCTGAGGCGGGTGTGCAAGCACATGAAAGATGTATCGTTTTTTAGATAATGCTCTACATTAGGTTTTTTAATTTGGAAACAAGATTTACCCCATTTGACCTTCTTTGACCTTGAATGACCTTGAATTTGTTTGGCGTCAACAATCGACCCCGCCCTCCAAGTGTACCCACCAAGTTTCAGGAACGTGCGACCCTCGGTCTCTGAGAAAATGTAGGTTAACATTTGGGTTAACATTTTCATCACAGACGCATGGACACAGACGCACCGAACCCATCTTATAGTCCCCTTTTTCGAACTCATTCGGCGGGGACAATAATCTGACACTATACATTCGAGGTTTTATATTATCACTCAGTATACAAAAATACAACAATTTCATTGGTTAAAAGTTGAAAATGATATTTCTGTATCGCATAAGCTTTCAAAATTCTATATGATACGAAATCCTCTATGTGATACAAAAAAGTTGTACCATATACAGCTCTTTTACCAGTCGTACTGGTATCGCTTTTGAGACATCATATATATGTAATACAAAACACGTATAGGTAGTTGTTGGTCCGAGACAAACTGCAACGCGTTGTACTTCGCGATGTAGATAGAAACAATATGCATAGCTGTCAACTCAGCTGCCAATCAAGCTTGGAAAACTACAAACCTTAAATAAACTGCAATATCATAAAAATATAAAAAGAACTAGTTTCCAAGCATAAAATATATGTGTTCATTTTTCCCCTGTTTGGTCTCATGCAATGAGAAAAATATTAATGGTTTGGGTTGGTATCACATGAGGCTGAAATATACGAACCCAAACCATTAATATTTTCTTGTGTTGCATGAACAAACAGGGGATAACTTATAGTATCAGTACACATGTCAGTTTGTGCAATGGTTAGAATATTTTCATTTGATAAAATATGCAACTTCTATAAGTTGCATCATTAAAGCAATACTATAAAGTGTTAACTGTCACCCACGACTTTTACTTTTTTTAGCTCATTGGGTTTGTTTTGGATATATTTTAATTCCCTCCAAATGATTTGGCTTAAAATGCTTACTTTTTCTGTTACGGCAATTTGTTGAATTAAATTTGGGATCCCAAATGTAATTCCACATGTATTTAGTCATGTTAGTATAGGAAAGCATGCATGTGCTTTTTTATCAATTTTTCTGTGACAAAACATTTTTTTTGTCAAACTGCGCTTGAAAATGTTCTAGATAGTCACATTCCTTTATTTCATGCTGTTTTTATTATAAACCATTTTTGATCAAAATCTTATGGCATTGCTTTAAACTTGGTTTATGGTCGGTGAATGAAACAGTTTGATCTTTCATCTCTTGAAAGTATACAAACCATTGTACTTATTGTAACCATTCATCTACATTTATTGCACATATATAGGTAAATACTTAAAAATGTTCCCTGATACCATATTATACAAATATTGAATGCATGAGAGTGCAATAGTACAAAATACATCATGAGGTCAAATTTGGACTTCTATTTCACGAGGCGTAGCCGAGTGACAGAATGATATTGTCCAAATTTGACAGAATGATATATTTTGTACTATGGCATGTGCATAGGCATTCAATATTTGTTTTATATCATGATATCACACAGGTTTGTTTCATGCCGTGCAACAGTACAAACTATTGCACGGCTCAAATCACTGTAATCATGATATAAAGCTCATTATGCGAGTGCAAGAAAGTCATATCTGCAAAAGCGATATATGATATATACCCAACTTGCCCTCGTTCTGAGTTCCGTTTACCATCCGATTCTGTGGATTTACCCCATCAACGGCGGGATCGGGAGTATGTCAATTATAAATACAGTCTATACAATTTGTCTTAGCCTGTGCACTTCTGTTTTCCATTAGGCTTTTAACAATTGTTGACTTGCCTCTTTGCCACCGACCCAAAATTTACAAAAGTATTTTTTGTAACTTTTACCTTTTCTTTCTTTTTTTTTGGTGAACATTTACCTATCTCAACAGTGCATTTGGTACATCATGATATTTCAGTTGAATTTACAACAATATTCACAAAATGTTATATATTTGCATGAAACAAACATATATCTTGAATAAATAAAGCACAAAACAATGAAAACATTTTTATAAACTATTTTATTCAGTTTTTGGGTCCATTTTCGAGAAAAAAATATATTTTTTTTAAAAAGCGACCGATCGACCATCAATTTCACCATTAAAGGACAAGTCAACAACTTGTTTTTTTAGGCCTTAAGTCATGCTATCATATCAAGATCATTATGAAGAAAACTTGAACAGAACACAATGTGTTTTTTCCCCTTGGTCTTGGCTTATCTTCAATGTGTCTTTTTTTTATGTGGTCATACAGTCGCGGATCTAGGATCTGAATTTTACGGGGGGCGGAGAGTGTGTTTTTCAGCTTTTGTAACAAAAAATTGACCAAATTAGGCTGATTTTGCAGGATTTTGCCAATTTTACGGGGGGCACCTGCCCCTTCCGCTCCCCCCTGGATCCGCGGCTGTCATAAAATGAAGGACAACATATACTTCATCAATTATCTGAATCAGAAAAAACATCATTCAAAATGATGAATGACATTTGGCAAGTAAACAATCTTTTAGTATTCATAGACCTACTCCGTCTTCTTTTCTCTCTTACTGCTATCCTTCTCTGTGGCAGTGTCATCTTCCATATCCGATGGTAATTTGGCCCAAGATTGTTCCTCTCCTGATCCAAATATCAAGTAGGTAAAAAATGCGACAGTGAGAGTACCTGAGCATATCCAGAATACGATCTGCCAACGGGCCTTGGTGTTCTGGTGGTCAAAAGAATATAAAGGAGCTGAATAATAATTTTGCTTTCCTAGGATGTTAGTAGATACTAAAATCGCATTAGAAGTGACCTTTCATATGAAATTGGAACTCAATTTTGAAAAATCTGGCATGTACCTTAAATTTCAAATCAATTAGTGTCAACTTGAGCAAATATCATGTTGTGAATTATTAGTTTATTCAGTTTTATATAACAGCTAAATAAATCCGTGTCACTTGATTGGCGCGTCTTGGGTCACGTGCCATTGGTCATTTGGTCCATTTGATAGTAACGTCACCAACTGTGCAATAGTGCCATGCAAAAATTTCGATACGGTTACCTTTTTTGGTAAGACGCAACATCAGTCGCGGGCTATGTTTTAAATATACCCTTGCACAGTCCGCGGGCGCAGCAAAAGACGCGCCGTTGCATTAAAGCCGGCATGACAGTACCAAAGATGTTTTCTCGGTTTGCTTTGTTTACAAAGATTTATTTAGCTGTCATATAAAACAAATAATAAATGGTTCTTATTCATGTCAATGGAACAAATATTTCATTCAGTGAAAGATCAAATGCCCCATTCAACTCGGCTTCGCCTCGTTTGAATGGAGC
>JXSR01S028563.1:0-10521 GCA_000969725.1 Ophiothrix spiculata
CTCCCCCCCCCCCGGGTCAAATCTAGGACTAATGACCTTTTTTATGTTCGTCTGATGTGTAGATGATCTCGTCGGTCGTATCACATACGGGTCTATATAGCGAAACACGTATTTCGAGAAAATCGCATTTGAAATTCTTTCTGATGAAACTAGCTCAAGATCAATTTTGTAGTAATAAAATGTCATGAATTTTGTTGAATTGTATTCAAAACATTTCAATTTTTCAAGTTAATACAACATTTACCAGAATAAAATATGTTAATAATATTTATTTTGATGTTCAAGATCGGTATGTAAAAACTTGTTAAGTTTTACTTTAACGGCATAATGGTATAGGAAATTTACATGTAAATCTCAATATAGATCTGAATGTGATGCGCTTTCATAAGGTGAACGTCATATAAAACACCCTATATAGACTGGTATGTGATGCGCTTTACTGCTATGCAATTTTTGCATATAGTCCAGTGTGTAAAACGCAAAATTTCAAAAGAACGCATATAGACCAAAATTAATTAATTATATATTGTTCATTAGGCTAAATTAAGGTATGTAACTTGGAAGACTTAAAGAAACCATCAATATATTAATCCATGCAAATTTTCTCAAAAAAGTCAAATATGTCATATAGACTGGTATGTGATGCGACCGACGATCTGATCATCCATGCAGATTATGAAGGCTAATGATTAGGTCACATATAGATAGAGTTCCCGGCCAAGTTGGAATATTGATTTTTTGAGTGAGTTAGAGAATTTTTGGAGTTCAAAGGAGTAGTTCTAAAGGTGATTAGTGAAAATGGCTAAATCATGGAACTCGACCAAGCTCTGATTGAGCATTGATATTAGCTTGTACAAAACTTGGTCAATCATTAGAAGACGCTCTTTCAAAATTTCAGAGCTCGTTCACAACTTGTCAACCAATTGCATGTGTGTTGGAAAAGATCGCTTTTTGAGCGAGCTCTTGGGGACCTGGCTGGAGCTCAGCTGGGACTTGTGCCAGTATCGGTTGAGTTGTCAGCTGGAAGAAAAATTGGTGAAAGAACTCACATCTCTAAGTCCTGAAAGCGCGGCAAAATTTTGAGAGTATCAAACGATGCTTGGCCAATTTAACCAAATTTTACTACTCAAGTACTCTTTCAATATGTGGCTGGTGCACTTACTTGGTAACTTTTTGAAAAACACAATTGATGACACATAATATTTATATTTCACATATTAACTCTAAAATATAATATACTAAGGCCTAAAAAAATAAATGTTTGATTGGCATAACATATTAAAAAAAAATAGGGTAGTTAGGTCGGATATTTTTTTTAATATGTTTTTTATTTTTTAAGTCTATACTTCACATACAAGAACACAAAATATACGACACAGATACAAAAACATCTTCACTTTTTCTGTAACCCATTTTTTATGTGTCATTCTTAATGTCCTGCAAGCCATATCTTTGGCCCCAAGAGTCGATTCCCATCAAATTTGGGATTTGGAGGTTTTTTACCATGCTCAAAAAAATAAAAATATTTAGGGTCTGCAGTAAAAATAGGGTCGGTCGGGTTACGTCAATCAAACAATTATTTTTTAGGCCTAATGCAGATTCAGGCGTGGCGCCAGGGTTTCTTGTTAGGAGGGGTGACCAACATATGAGACTGAAAAGGTATACCCAAAATGTAACTGACAAGAAAAAGAAAAAGAAAAATTGTCTTACAGGCGCACATGCACTACAATTTATTAAAAAGTGAATTTTCAATGACTTTTTACAACATATGTTGACCAAGTTTTAAAAATTCTCCTCTTTTTTTTTTCTCCTTCCCGTTTATTCTCTCATTTTTTTATTGCATTTTTTCCAAAAATTCTTTAGGGGGCAATAGCTCCCTCCCCCTCCCACCCTATGGCGCGCCCCTGCTTATTGCACCAAATATCTGTTTGTCATAAAGAGATCCAATTCAGCATTATACTTATCATTATTATTATCCTCATTTATAAGTAAAATCTAGAAAACTATTTCTTTATCTGAAATTAGGATATTGAAAGTTCACAACCAATCTACAACCTACCAATCTAGTTCTCGTCAGTTAATGTCATTATGCAAACTTTCTTCCTACAACAACATGATTTACACTGACCATTTGCTCAACTACTTTTTCAAGTTTGTATCAAGATTCAAATTTGCAAATCTTTTGACGAAATGTTTTAATTTTTTAATCAAGAATATTGATAACGAGCATTTCAAGGGCAATTCAGTGGTTTATTTATTTGTTCAACAATGCGTTGATAGTTCATTTACCCTCTTGTCATGTTCACACAGTGATGCTTGAGTTAGATTCCTGTTCTAACATGTTCACACACAAGTTGTGTTCAAATTTAAAATTTCACTGGGGTAATCTTTTTTTACAACATTACACAAGAATTTCCTCTAATCCGGGTTGCTGATTTCACGTTTTATCACAATCAGGGGCGGATTTAGAGGGGTGCAGTCGGCGGGCCCCTCTTATTTTAGTAGAGCGCTACAAAGCTGCCGCTTTTTAATGATTTTGGTCCTTGAAAATAAATATTTTTTCATCAAGGTTTTGTTTAGGTATATTAGGACAGGTCTGCATCCTTCAACACCTTATTTTTTAGAGCAACACCTGACTTTGAGTGGATGCCGAGGCACTGTCAAAATGGGATCCATTTTTTGAAAATTCCTGGATCTACTCTGTACGGCATTCGTACGAACGGTTATTGAGTAGGGTATACTAGCATTTTCAAAACCATTATGGTCATTGGCGTAATTTTGGAAAAAAAAATGATTTTAAAAGTCGCTATAAAATGTAAAATCATCATGACTATAGTATAAGCTGATACTGCCGAATCAAAGAAAACCTAAACAAAAATAGGAACTTTTGCTATAAAATGTAAAATCATCATGACTTTAGTATTAGCTGATAGTGCCGAATCAACCAAAACCTAAACAAAAACAGGAACTTTTGAACGTTGCAATGATGCTATGCTGTAATAATGAAAACCGTGTGGGCGATTTCATTGCAAGTTTACAAGCAAATATCATAATATGTGCCCCGTCATATCTAAAGGTACCTTAATACCGGCATAGTAAATTACGAGATACGGGCCATTGAAGCTAAGCATAGTCAAAAATCACGTGCAAGGTCAAATTTCTAATTTCATCAGAAAGGTTATCATTGAAGTGTATTCTATCATATTAATCAGGTTTCAACATCCAAAACATAAGTAAAATGTATAAAAAACCAAGCTAAAAATCCTCTCTCCATTCAAGATTTACTAAGTACAAGAACTCGATTTTCTAAGAACTATAGTTTTCCGAATCAGCTCGATGCCTTTTACCAATTTGGGTGTAGCTTCGCAACCGAACATCCAATAACCAAAATCAAGGTGTCATTTTAAAGCTTAAAATCTCAGCTTTCAGATGAGACAAAAAAATCAATTTAATCAAAACCTTACAGTGCCTTTCGATATGATGGGACACATGTAAGCTTTAAGCTTACTACCAAAACTGATCAAGTACAGAGTTAGAGCTGGTTTTTCCTTTAAATAGAATATTCAATGCGAGTATCATTATTCTGTTTAATGTCATGTATATCCATGTAATAACTACAATTTCATGATAGAATTTATGATGCAATTGCAAATAAAAAATGTTCTATATGATGTAATTTTGTCATCATCAAATCTTTGAATGAATGAATAAATGTGAATTCCCGGTATTGGTTTGAAAACTTATTGCCTTTATTCTCTAATTTAGCTCTATTGTTAGCACCGATTTGTTACTTTTATTCTCTAATTCAAATCTATCGTGTGAGCATACCGCAATGAGAAGCGGTTGAATTTGATGTAAATCTGCGTCAATGTTTTCATGGGCATAATCTATACATCCTTAATGTTTCTTGATATTCTGATAAGAGGGGTAAGCTAAAGTCATGTGAATATATTACGCATTTATGTCTTGACAAAGTGAAAATTATAGAAGCATTTGTGACCGTACATGGTAAAACAAGTGTAAATGTGCAAAATTCATTTCAGTAAAGATGAAAATGATTCCCAAGGTTGTATTTGTAAAAGATCAATTAGTTAAGCAGTGGTGAGTGTGTATGTTTTTTTTTTTTGAGAGGCCACGTTCTCTCCTGTTTTATCTAAAAGCATGGGGATGATGTGGCAAATGCAAGGAGGATGCATGTTAGTCGTACGGTATTAGTACCTTGTGCACACAACATGGCTGACCATGAGTGGTTGTTTGCATCGTATGTTGCACACGTTGTAAGTACTTACAAAGTGTTTACAATGTACAAACTACCACGTTATTATTAGGAAAACATACTTATTATAGATTATTAACTGCGTATTACTTGACGAGAGTGAAATAGTACCAAAATACTGCATCGCGTGCTGAAGTTGGAATTGTCCACACTCACAAGGTGCGGACGAGTGAGTTGGACAACATCCACTTCACCACGAGGTGCATTATTTTTGTACAATTTCACGAGCGCCGAGTAAAGAGCAGTTATTAATCTAATTCATACACGACAATGATTTGAGTAAAATTGCAAAGAAATTAAACGGCATAATTATTTCAAATGTGTTTGCTTTTTCAATAAAACACAACCATCCATTGTCCCATGTTAATCATAGTTATTTAGATTTACCTTTCTTTTAAAATTAAACTTGCCATACAAGCATGAGCATTTTACACGTACACGTACATGGAATTGTACAACGCAATAAATGAGATTATTGAGTGCATATAAGTTACCAACTGTCTAATTAGATTTTCAATTTCAACGCGTACGTAATGCAGAGTGTATGAATGAAAGATATTAAGTATTATTGTTACTGAATCTATAGTGCAAATCAATGTTTCAGCATGGCAAATGGCTACTGCCAATTGTGAAAATCATCATCTTGATAAAGTAAGACAAATGTAGGAGTCATTTTATAGTGTTTCTTTTACTTCATGACAAAAGCAGTAACTTTACTTGTTGGTGTTTAAAACTTTTCTTTAGGGTGTTTTGATGGAAGGTACGGGTATGTGAAACCCTCAAGACCCCCTTTTCAAGCCTCCTCTTCTGCTCCCCAGGATGCTTAATTCAAGATTACTTCAGTTCTGCAGACCCCCATTTTTGAAGAAAATGACTCAAAAGTGTGTTTATTAATAGTTCTGGTCACGTATGCTAGTGTGTATTGTTATAGCTTTATATCCTTGTACCCATGTTCAGTTCGTCTATCTCCCAACTTTAGATATGTGTTTACTAAGTTTTCAATCTAATTTTGGCAATTTTCAGCTCAAATTGTCATATTTTTTATGGGAAGCAAGCAGTTCCTGAGACCTCAAGTCGGGAAAAAAAAACAGTTCCACCCTATTTTTGACCACAAATCAGTTCCCCAAGACCCTATGTTGGATATCGCTGATATAACATACCTACCAACTTTTTTTTGAGTCCGGTTAAAACTTTTTTGGGGTATCTTTTGGAAATATGTCAAAATTTTCAGAAACCATATTTGCTGGCTCTTCTGCGGTGGACAGTCACATCTTTGTTTCTATGTTATAGATAGTTCTGCTCTTGATATTTAATATTCAACTAAAATCATTGGCTTTTGATATATTTTTGATTAATATAAACTAGATGACAGCGATGATGGTATATTTGGCATAGTATTGATAATAATAATGGACAGTTATATTGAATCTTACAAGTAGATTAAAGCACAGAACAATATAAATAATATACAAATTCATATAAACTTATGCTACATTGATTTAAAAACAAAATTATAATAGGACATAAAATATGAAAATAATGCACAAACAATTCAGATGCAACAAAATGTCATGCAAAAAACAAGAGAATAAAAAAGCAAGCAAAAACCAATCCTGGCAGACACAAGATGGAGAAATGATACGACTGAAGTGGTGAAACTCACTCATGGAAATTTTGTGTTTCCAGAGCTTTTTTAAAAGAAACATTTAGAGTTGGTGGACTGTGCAGTGGCGTAACCAGAAATTTTCAGTTGAGGGGGCGAGCAGGGGCAAGACAAGTTTGCAAGAGTTTTTGTTCAGACACAAAAAGGTACACCCTGAAATTTTTCATGCAGCAAATCAACCAAATTTTGCTAAACTTCATAAAAATGTGTTTTGGTGAAAACTAGAGTTTTTTTCTTAAATTATTGCCAATATTTGCACCATTTTGGCGCAAATTTGGGAAAATTATGAAAAACTAACCCATAAAAGGGTTAAATTTTGCACAGTTATGAAACTCTTGTACTTTTCTTGATTTCATTTTGGAGGGCGAGCAGACATTTTTTCTTGGGGGCTCCTCCCCCCTCTGGTTATGCCACTGGTGGACTGGATGGATTTTAGTAAGCTGTTCCATACCTGATGTGCAAATATACTAAAAGAAGCATTTATTTCTTCTTTTTGTCTTTCTTCCAATATTGTGCAACCTCATATGCTTGAGGATATAACGCACAGATGGATTTTGAAGTCCAGAAATTGACCGAAACGGGGTTGGGAACAGTCAGGGGTAGAATACCCTACTCTTTACGATACTGGCTGCGATTACATGTACAAGTATGACTCTTCTGCACATGGGACCGACGGCTTTACGTCCCCTCTGAAGGATGACGATCTCTCATGAAATATGTACCCAACTCTAAATACTTCATGTAAGGAGCGGAGTAGATCTAGAATATCTGGCCAATGCTACCACTAAGTCAGATAAACGTCTAAGCAAAGATTCTGAGATTCCATTCCGGCAAGTGCCCTCACCGGGAATCGAACCCGGGCCCAATGCGTGTGAGGCGAGATCGCTAACCACCACACTACAGCGAGATGGGTTTCATCGATCATGATCTTGTATGAAAATTCCTCAGATATATTTGAAAAAGATATTCCAAACTTGTTTGTTTACCTACATGTATAGTTTTTATTCAAACAATTCTTTTATTACAGGTGAGAGAAATGCAGAATTAAACATTTATATCATCATCTTTAGAATATTGATTGTCGGTACGC
Organism: Ophiothrix spiculata; assembly: GCA_000969725.1. Taxonomy (NCBI): domain Eukaryota; kingdom Metazoa; phylum Echinodermata; class Ophiuroidea; order Amphilepidida; family Ophiotrichidae; genus Ophiothrix; species Ophiothrix spiculata. Next base: position 7,030 of record JXSR01S028563.1, read on the forward strand.
CAATGTGTTTGGGTGAACAGCCTTTTGAATATCTACTGACGGCCTGTACTACTAAATTGCTTTATATGTATATATGTAATTAATCCCAAGTTTTCTCTTTTCTTCTTTTCCATACCCACCAATCATCTTGACATCATCGATGCTCTCAGGTATGTACAGTTATCCATTAAGCAAAAGTTGCAATGTAGCAATACTCTCTATTTGTAAAATATTTGACAAACGAGTGAATGAGTGTAAGGCCAATAATTTAAAAGTCGGGTCGGTCGGTCGAGATGATTTTTTTAACTTTTCCTGAAGGCAATTTTGATCTTTAAAATCTCTAAAAACAATGCATGTTAAAGTCATATGATGACATAACAAGATCATTTACTAGTTATTTTTGACTGATGTCTGATACATTGCTTAATCTAAAAATAGTCAATGTTTGGGCACAAGATGAAAATTCACTTGAAATTCTCTCTGTGGATTTAAAGAGTACTGATGTTCATAGAAAATAGGTGGAAAAGCGAAAGTCTTATAACATTTTGAAAACATTTTTTTCTTCAATATTATATTTGTTTTTAAGGAGTGACTTAATATTTATTCCCAGGGTTTAATCCATTTTTTATGCAAATTTGTTATGTCCTTTCCCAAGATGTCCTTTTATTCGGATATATTGTCATATAGAATTGTCATATAGAATTCTGAAAATTTTCACAATTTTCAAAATTCCGTAATTTTAAAATAAAAAACAGTATTTTTCATTTTAGCAAAAGTTGTGGAATATTTCAGGGATTTTATCATTTTATGGGAAAAGTTCCTGGAAACTAATCTAAGATTATACTCTGCTCAGGGGCACAGCATGTTAGTAGAGGCAGTTTAGGGAAAGGTTCATACCAAAGGTTATGGAATATTTTAGGGATTTTCTTAAAAGTTTATTTGAAATTTCCTGGAAAATAATGTTCCAATAGTGTACTTGAATCTTTGCTAAGATGTTTGTCTGACTTGGTGGGAGCATTGGGTCAGATATTCGATCTTCTCCGCCCCTTACATGAAGTATTTAGAGTTGGGTGAATATTTCATGAGAGATTGTCGTCCTTCGGAGGGGACGTAAAGCCGTCGGTCCCATGTACAGAAGAGTCATACCTGTACATGTAATCGCAGTCAGTATCGTAAAGAGTAGGGTATTCTACCCCTGATTGTTCCCAACCCAGTTCTGGTCATTGTAGGGGTACCCCTTGTAGAGTGTTTATCACTGTTGGGTATACCCGTGAGGATCACTCCTCTAAAGTGTAATAAAATAAAAAAGAAGATGATTGTTCACAAATCAAAATTAACAAGCTCACTTGATTGAAGTAAAGATCTGAGACATAGCACAACCATGTCACGGCATGTGTCACAGGGTTAAGAATTAGTTGTTATAAATATTGATAAAAATTGTTTAAGTTTAGACTCTAGTTTACATGGTTTGTATCAATATATGATGTTGATCCCAAGCCAGATTCAGTTCCTGTCCTTAAAATCAACATGAATATAAACTGAGAGGTTTTAACCAGCACGTATGAACTTTCATTCGAACATGAATATAATTACACATATAGTCCCCGGGTAGTTTTCATGGCCAATTTTAGTGGCAAAACGTCCCCGCATACGCCCTGGGTATGCCCCGGGTATGCGGGGACGTAGTTTTCTATCAATCCCCGGTCAGATCCCCGCCTACTTCCCCGCTATGCCCGGGTACCGGGGGGCCGGGGATGCATTTGATAATCGCATAAATGTATATCATATTCATAATGTCAGTAGCATAGCCAGATCATTTTGATCAGGTGAGCAAACACATTTTCCCCATTTTTCTAATTCCTTGCAGTTTTAACCTTGCAGTTTTAAAGAAACCTTTGTGGGTCAGTTTAGAAAACAAAGAAAACCATAAGGTTTCATAGATTCTTCAGTTTGGTGGACCCATTTTCCTCAAGTTTTGTCACTCAAAATAAAAAGCCCCATAAAGTTTTGTCACTCAAATAAAAAGCCCCATAAACAAATAATAATTGGCAGTAGACTTTGGGTACATCCATCGAAGGCATATTAACCATTGTTATTTTGAGCTTCTATTTGGTTTTGCTCTAAGTTTACTTTTTTTCTAATTTCTATGTCAATATCTGATGTTAAAGAGCATTTGAAATTCCATGATAAAATTCAAATTAACAAGAAAAAACCCTTCTTCCATTTTACAAGAGCTACACAATGAATAATTGAATGAATTTAGTTTCAAGCTGTTATTTTATCAGAAATTTAAGACAAAATTGGTGAAATATGAAACTTGAGTAGCAGAATTGTAACACAGGAGAGGATAGCATTGGATTCTAAATTTCAATATTATTCATTTGAATTGATGTATAAACTCGATTTATTCAAGGGAAAGGAAAGAAGGATTATGTAAGAAGTTCAAGAGATCTGTTGATTCTTAGTTTTCTTAAGTTCTTAGATATTTTGCTGTACATATATCTACACTCCCGGTCGAAAGTGTTTGCGCAAGCTTAAATACGGGCAAAAACGTAATTATTATATCAAACGACCAAGACTCTGAAAAAATTCATGTTTTTAGAAGTGCTTAATGTAACCAATATAAGTAATTTATGTTTCCTCTGATATTTGATCTTCCATAACCATAAAAATACACCACACCCACTTTTTGATATGTACCTATGTAGTTTATTATTCAATGCTCGTTATCAGCGTGTAGCCATAAAGAACATTTTCAGGTAATAAGTTTTCCAACAAATGTAAAGTTATGTATTTAAACTCCATTTTTATGTGCAGAAAAAGTATACAATATGTTTAGCACACCATATTTTCAAATGCGGTAAATGCAATTCTTGTTGAGTTTTTTAGATCTATGTATGTAAAATATAAATAAAAAAAATATGACCCAAATGATGGAAAGGTTCTCGAGATATGGCTGGTTAAAGGTTTTATGCGCAAACACTTTTGACCGGGAGTGTATAGTGGATTTGATGCAATAATTCATAAATGAGAGTGCGATAAAGAATCAATTGGTGAGTATGGAAATGTAAAGCCATAAAGTGAAATAAATCAAATATTTTAAAATACTTCATGGTCTAGATCCGGACTGCTTGTGCCATCTTCAAGAAGATCACAGGGATATCTTGACCATTTCGACCGTATTTTTTCCCGGTCATACTTTTAATGGTTTATTACTTGGTACATGATGAGTATTTTCCAAACAGAAATTGTGAAGTTTTTCTTTTTGTGCATGGATGAGCACATGTTTTAATTCAAAAATGTCACAAAAGTCGTACCAACATGTCACAAATGTTACCAAACGTTACCAAACCAAACATAGATGGACGTAAGTCATTAACTGTTTCACATAAAAGCATTGGTAAAACCATGCCAATTCGTATTCAACGGATCATAACTCTGAATATATGCACTTAAAACCTACAAAGTTAGATATTGCTGGAAAGCTTACTTTCCGAGGATTTCAATTTTACC
>JXSR01S028567.1:0-31480 GCA_000969725.1 Ophiothrix spiculata
TTATTAATTATTATTATTTTAATTAATATCAAAATGAAAGAACAGTTAATATTTGTTTTGAGTAGGTATACTAAAAGCTATTGACCATCTCAAATCATTTTAATCGGTATATAAAGTCTCTCATTCCTCCCTTTCAGGATAAAATTATATTGATTAAAGTGATAGTCAATTATGATGATAGCAAGTTGCTGGATTTGTGCTTCTAAGGTTATGTGACATGCTCTTTCTCTTCTTAAGTAAGGTTAAATTAGTTTTGAAAAACAAGGAAATGGAAAAGTATCAAGTTTCTAGGCTAGTTAACTCAAAATTATCAATGATCGCTCCGGAAATCTGTTAGTACTGATGGAGTTTGAGAATCTTAATAGCAGTCAAGTTAGCTCAATCGGTAAGGCGTTCGCTTGCTGTGCGAAAGGTCCCGAGTTCGAACCCCGCTGGTGCCATAAAGTTGAGTATGCTTGAAATTCCCTTGGACAAGGAACTAACTGCTAATTGTCTTGTGGAAACCCGTACGAAACTCGGGGAGCTGATATGGGCAGCGATGGTGAGTATGTGGGCTGATCAAGGTTCAGCGCCCCTAGAGGTTGTCGCAGAACCTGAAATGATGCTTTGTGTGGAATGGAGCTTACTTGGGCCACAGTGGTCAGCGAACACCTGTAAAGTGTGCAGAGGCCGAGTGGTATTACAAATCTGGGCGGCATAGCGCACTATAAATTCCCAGTATTTATTTATTTATTTATTTTTATCTTGCAGTTGATAGTTTTTCTTCTCTGGCTTAAGCTTTTAGCTTTAGTTTGTGCCCATCACATGCCCTGACTCATCTGTTTTGTAAAAGAGAAGATATTTTCCTGAATAGGTGCCCACTGTTTGGAAATACTAATGTCGAGTACTTGTATTCTTGGCATTCTGATCCATTGCAATTTGAGCCCGTTTGAGTCTGAGACAGCCGTCTCAGCAGGCCAGTTACTCAGTTCATATGTTTGAAGCGAGCGAGGCAACCTTGATGGGTGCCCCAACACACACTACCTACCCTGCCTAACCGACCCAGGCTTTTTATAGAACTTAGCCTGCTTACTTGTCTGTATGCATACATGCATACATGTGATAGAGAAGACACAGTGTTCGTTCGCTGAGGAAATTGAGCCATGCAGTGGCGTAATGGAGTAGTTCCCTGTTCCAACAAATGTGAAAAGCAATGGAGATATCATATCTTGATTTTATGAATGTTTTCATTTAGTTGGCAACTTTTAAGGGATACTGCTGGACAGTTCCCAAATGACAAGTAAACGCTGCAAACCGTGGATACCTATGCAACCCCAGCGAGTATGTTGCGGGTGAGTACCGTTTGTGCACTATTATACTTCAAAACCCTTTGCTTTCCCTCTTGAAAACAGATGGAAATTTTAAAATCTCATCTTGCGGAATTTTGTTGATTTCTTAATAGTGATTAAGACTATCGATGGAGAAACATCTCTATATTGTTAATTTCAAAAGTACTAGAAACTTTATGGATAAAATATTTGGATTTTATCTCCAAGTGCTATGTGTGTTGACTATAAGGGTTTTACAACTGGATCTGAATTGATTTGGGTCTAGATGATGTCACCTAAAAGTGAGATGGGCCATCATCCATCCAATCCATCCATCCATCCATCTATCTAGCCATCAGTTGCTCATACGATGATGACTAGTGTTTGCATCACAGGTCACAGGTGTACAATAAACCATCAAGATTTCTAACCGGCTTTAACTAAAGCATAGCTACATAGCTAGAGCTGCATGTCTGGCTTGCTAGCTGAGTTGTCGTGTTGTTACATGTACATTTGAGCATGTCGAGTATGGCGATGGCGATTTATACACTGCACTAGCAAAAGCTAGTCACTCACTCACCACTGAGGGCCCCAACATCATGCCGTTGCACGGCAGTCAAGATGAATTTTTACGCTCCTATATATTTGTCAGTAGCTAAATTGACTGCTGTTTTTGAGTGGAGCATGGGGGACTTTATCATAGAGGTTCAATATATACTTCTGATAAAGCAAAAGAGACATTAAATGTCATTATAAAATGTCTGTATAATTTGTTGTCTTTCATACTCTAAGTGGTTTGGGTTATTTTTAAAAATATATTATATAGAAAATTATATGCAATGGAATTAGAAGTTTTATAAAAATACTGATGTGTAAAAATAGTCTGTCGGATGTGTTTTAGACCCCTAACTCTCCTCGAACGTGTTGAGCATACTGTACAGCATACTGACTGCTGTACATGTACAACTTTATTGCAATTTTTTGTTAGTTTGGCAATAGCCTAAGTTTGAGAGGTACATACATGTTCATGCACAGTCTGTTTTATTCGTGTGACACAATATTCAACTGAGGATGAAAAAAGGGGTATTTGAATTTGAAGCAGTGGAAAGCGATAGTCAAAAAGGATACAGAGCTTGTGATACTTCAAAAAATAAATGGTCCGTAATTTCTGGTTATAATAGTTATAAGGAGTATTTGAGTTATTAAAAAAGTTTGTACAAAACGTTACTTCATACTTTGTAGAAAAGGGCAAGGCATATTCTATTATGGAAATAAAATCTTGACATCGAATTAAAAAATCCCTCCAATAAGCATCTCGAATTTTTAGCAATTATTTTTCAAATTATTTTGATCTCTTCAGTTGTGGGACTGATTTCACTAATGTATTTTGTTCATTGAAAACTCCAACTTCATGCAAATCTGGGAGGTCATTGCAAGTTTGCAACAATTTTCAGAATGTGGTTTCAGAAGCACTTTTTTTAACACAGCAATAGAACACGGAAAATGATAAATTTGTAAAGCGGATTTGAGAATTAAGAACATGGGAGAATGATGTCTTTACTGTAGTATAGTACAATAAAATGGCCACCTTTATCGTGAGGCCAACATAAATATGAATATACATTATAAAACTATATAAAATACTTGGAATCTTAATTATGTTGGCATTAATTAGATATTAGATAACCCTTTGAACACTACAAGTCGGTATACCAGTGGTAGGCATAACCAGTGTTTTTTTTTTAAATTTTAATCCTTTGAAGCCGACGAGCTGGTATACTGGCTCACATGTACATGTACCGTATACCCGATGAGCCGGGTTACTGGCTTTTAGGTCACGTGTCAGAAACTTGATACATGGGTAGTTATTATTTACAATGGTCATATATCAGAAGACATCAATGAAGCTTTGAACCCATGGTTGATTGGTCATTTTGCTCTTATTTACCCAACAGAGGTGAAAAATTCCTCATATTTTTGTGAATTTGATCACAATTTTCAACAAATGTGGCTTCGCCCATGGACTATAATGTAAATGTCGAATATGTTGGTCAACATAATTAGTATTCTTTTGTGAATGCTGGTTAATGGAACAATTCAGACTACTACTATACTGTAAAATGAAAAATTAAGCAAGGAAAATCAAAATCAAAGTAAGTTTAGGGGTTATATTGTGTTTGTAACTTTTAGGTTGGCCCGGGTTAGAGGTACAGATACAAGTGGAATGGTCAGGATTCAAAGGGTTAATAAGAAATAAACATTTTTGAAGGTTATTATATTTTTGGTAAGCTACAAGAAGCCAGTACATGATTCTGTAAAATCATTGCGTATTACACTTTCCATGAAATAACCCAGTTTATTATTATAAACACCTCACAAAAGATAAGTTTACACTTAGTCTGACCCCCATAAATCCAAGTACGAGCCCTCAAAGTCCAACGATATTGACAGATATGACAAATATGGAATCTCAGCTAAATTTTGACCCCAAATTTGACACCAAAAACCATTACCATCATTTTACACTAGCCGTTTGAAAAATTTACCTCAATTTTCATTTCTCACATTTTGGGTATACCCGCAGTGTTATAGAGCATCACAACAATGCCTAGTGGAATCGATAGACAATCAGTGTTTTTTTTTTTCATTTTGCGTAGAGCACAGAGCTGCTATGCAAAGTCAAACCAATTCAGTCTCGAAGTGTTACGTGAAATCCGATTATCAGCCTAACAACTGGTTCACGCTTTCTAAAATTTAGTTTTGAACCATGATCGAAATGATCACCATACAAAAGTATAGCATACACCGTTGTCAGGGATGTACGTGAACCAGTCACTGGGGAGGTTACATAATCACTACGATACTGAATTTTATCCAAAAGGATAATTACATGTGTGTGTTTAAATTGGTAAAACAGTTAAGATCGGCACAGCAGCTCTGTACTCTACACAAAATGAAAAAAAAAATTGTCTATCGATTCCACTAGGCATTGTGGTGATGCTCTATTACACTGCGGGTATACCCAAAATGTGAGAAATGAAAATTGAGGTAGATTTTTCAAACGGCTAGTGTAAAAGGATGGTAATGGTTTATGATGTCAAATTTGGGGTCAAAATTGAGCTGAGATTCCATATTTGTCATATCTGTCAACATCGTTGGACTTTGAGGGCTCTTACTTGGATTTATGGGGGTCAGACTAAGTGTAAACTTATCTTTTGTGAGGTGTTTAGATTACAGTAACTGTAGTCATAAGACTTTTTATGGTTTAAATTAAGGTTCTTTGTTAAAAAGGGTTAGAACTGACAGAGAATACGTTAAAACGTTTTGGTATTATATTATGGCTGTTCAGCCCGTATGAGCCGTAAATGCCAGAAACTTCATTTTGTGCCACAGGTGAAAATATATGTCAAGGTCATAATTTGCCGAAATTGATTTTTTCACAATCCTTGTGCTTACTACAAACTACTAGCAAAGTTTCATTTCAAGAAAATGATAGGAAATGTGAAAAAAATCTGCATATTTTAAAGACAATCAACAGAAAATATAGGGCTTACCGATCTTTGAATGCATTTATGGCGGTTATACGTTTTACTCCCTGACAACGGTTGACAGACCATAACGTGACTTCTGGAAATCGTGTGAAGTTCATTAAGGTGTCATTTTAATCCTTAAAGCATGGTCTTTGGAAATAATGAAAAACATGAAAATGACAAGAGGTGGTATTTACGGCTGGTTTGGGATGGACAGTCACAATTATAATTGAAATGATATTGGGGCAATATACATGGAGTGCAGATCCAGATGCATGGTCATCTCCAAGATCAAGATCTGAGATCCGCATCTCCATAGACTATTTACATGTACGCAAAGTGCTGTACAGCAGATCCGTATCTGACGTAGCCACAGTCTCCTGCAAAGCGGCTTACGGAGACGCATTCATCTGAATTTGCACTCCCGTTTAAATTACACCACACACAACATAAATGATAGTGAAAAAATCACTGAACATCCAGGATTCGAACCTGGGATCTTGGCATTCCTAGCGCCATGCTCTACCAACTACCAAGTCTCAGTAGATCTTAATCTTAGGGGATGTGGGTTAGCGCAGTGGTACTTCCTTGCTTTGCACCAATGAGTCCTGGGCAGTCCATACTCGCTTCCGCTGGTTTTCCTCCGGTCGTCCTCCTGCACTTAAAACTGTTACCAGATTTGTCCATCATAGTCTGCCCCACCCAGGATATGGGAAGCTGCATAAAGGGTAAATATTACAATCTAACTACCGATAGAATGTACGCTTGAAATGGCTGCAAAACGCTTAAATGAAGTGAAATGATTGTGATTGTGCATCAGAATGGCAGGATAATCATAATGATAGGTCTATATGTTCCAGAGAACAATTAAGAAAACATATGACAAAAGTCTAAATGAGTTTAAAATAGTAGGCTTTAATTATCTCTCGAGGGCCCATGCATAGCACAGGCATCTTGCTAGTTTCTATAGGTGAAGCAAACATTTTGGAATTGAGTAAAACAAGGAAGTAACATAGAAAAGAATCTGAACATGCTGGTGTCCTGTTGATATGTGTCTACATAAAGTCTCTGCTAAAATTGGCCCCTCATTCTGGGTGTTATTTACATTGTTTAAAGAATTGTGATGCCGAGTTTAGTTGTCATCATGAAGCTGAATTATCATACTTCTGGATTTTTTTTTTTTCGTTTCCAACCAAACAATCTTTGCCACTAGCTGGAGATTGTCATTTTGACTTGATGCACAAGCGGCATGTGCATTTATATGTTCAGGGTGTCTGCATTTTGTGTTACTTCTAACGTGACTTAGGCTAAGATATACATAGATTTGTATTATGAAGAGTTCATGAGTTATGTGTGCATGTGCATTAAAAAGCAGACAATGCAATAACTCACCTTCTGTGACCAACAAGCTTAAGCAATTTGCTGACCATTCCTATACCATTAACATAGTCAAAGAGAATACATGGTTCACTTTGTGTGGAAAATACACACCTTATCAATCAGGCATGATTATCTTCAGGTTTTTGCCTGAATTCAGGCAAAAATGCTTGGATCTTCACTGTACAAAAGTATTGGGAAATTCACATTTTCAGGCAAATTTACAAAAAGCCATAACCATCCCTGATCAATGGAGTCATTAAACCATTTGTAAAGATATTCGACAATTATGTCACATCATATAAGAAAGATATATTTTGGATCCATTTGCAAGTATTTGTTACATTCAGGATTTTATGACCTGTTTGAAAGTATATGTTGCATTCAGGTTATTTTTGTACCAGCCAATATCATCTGATTATCAGTATTGTTATACAGCCAATCTCACAACACCAAAAAACAATGACTAGATGAGGTTCAACAAAGCCTATATACCAGATATACACATTTTGTCAATTGATAGTCATTTCAAATTTGAAAAAAAAAACCCTTAAAGATGATTATGGACTGGTAACATTGCATTAGCTCATAAATACTTCAGGTATACTTAAAATAAAATAGATATTACATGCGTGATATCGCAAAAGTAGGTCAACTTATCTCCCCATTGAAATATAAGCTGTGAATCAATTTAGTATACAGTCCCAAGAAAATTTAGTTTGATTTTAAAAGACTAAAAAATTGCATGATACTATAAGTATTATGAAAAAATGTCTTGAAAGCATCGCTGACGTTCTCCAAATGTTACACCGAGTGATTTGGCACCACAACATTTTTGCATCACTGATTCTTTCCTGAGCATCTGATTTTCGAAACACTGAAACTTTGCTGATCCAGCTGTAAGGCTTCGTTAAAGCATTGCAGATATATAGGTGACCAAACTTTCATTGACGCTTTGGGAAAACATCTGAAATTATTCTTTGATGCATCAGGAGAGTGTCTGGATGGTTCTGCGATACTTTTCAAGACAAAACACTGAAAATGCATTATAAATTTCAATGCAGGCAGAATCTCCTTGAGAATTGAGATGCTCTCACAATATATGCTCATGTCGCAGATGCTTTTGCGAACCCTCTGCAATGTTATAAATCTAAATCTGGAATACATTGCCAATATCAAATAATCAAAGGGGCATATGTTTTTCACACTCCTTCCAAAATCAAGAAGGTTAGGGTCACATCATACTTGATTGCCTAAAATTACAGAAGTGGTTTGTTTGATCAAAAATAAGAGCGAAGTATTCTTAACCTTGTTATTGGCTTAACCCTTTATACTCTCGCACGCTTAAATTACAGTCTAAGTCCAAATATGTCATGAAAAAATTTCTGGTTCCCCCTGGGATTTGAACCCGATCCAATGTCCAGCTATATGCCAAGCCACTGAGTGTGGCCTGCCCGGGTAGCAATTTCCTGACCATTTGTGATGCGATCTGGGAAAACCCTTCACATGGTGCAAATTTTACATTTTGAGTTCTTAGTTCTATAAGAAAGCTATAGTTATTCCTTTTATAACACTTTTTGTTTCAACCTTCTAGAGTGCCCAAGCCCAAAGTTACAGATGTTTGAAGTTGATAAAAAAATCTAGAAAAACATAACAAAATTGGGGTTATTTTCTTTATTTCTGCAAAATTGTCCCCAGCGACATGTGAAGGGTTTTCCCAGAGCACATCACATTTATATCCGCCGTCTGCGATGTATTCGGACTTAATCAAATTCTTGATTTAATACTGTAGTACTTTGTAGTACGTAGGAGGGTACGGGTTAATCATTTTGAAATGTATTTCTTAGGATTTAACACTGCAAAGGAAATATTAATGAAAAAAACCCACTCCCAATTATGCATTTTGCCATCCTAGGCAAAAATTGTGCAGGGGAAATTTTGTTTGGGATTATTAAATTGCCTGTAGTGATGTTTATTTAAACCCTTACCAGTAGTTATCTGTGTCATTGTATCAGTCAGCAAATTGACTGAGATGTGATTTTATAGGACATGGGTTAATTTGGGTTTAAAGTCATGTAATTAGAGATAGTCACAGAATTACTATGTTTATTGGTTATTAAAAGGGATATTCCACGATCCTGATATGATTAAAACTTTACCTCTTTTCTATATCTATAAAGATGAAATAAAGATAAATGCATGCTTGAAATTTTGTTTTCAAGTTGGAAGCCGTGTAACTTTTTAAAATCGTACAAGGTAGGTTCATACTTAATGTTCTTTGAGATCTTAGGAGACTTTTGAGTTATTTGGTATTTTTGCCTCCTAGTATTTAGAGTCAAACTTTCTCCCCCCTCCCTCAACCAGCTTCAAGTATAGGTGATTAAGAATGGGAAAGAAAGAAAAAAAAAACACACTCCACATGGGCCCACAAATTCAGATCAATCTGCCTCTCCCTTGACCATTTTGCTTCCAACTGGACCAATGATGTATCTGAAAAGTGTACCCTATGGTGGGTCACCTAAATTTTGTTTACAAAGATGGGGTCTACGTCAATTTTGCTGGGCTATAATGGATAATGTATTTCACAGATAAAAGGGACCTCAAGAGTTTCTGAGATCCAAGGAGGGGCCCTTACCAGTGGCGGATTTAAGAGTCAGCAAAACGAAAGCAGCTGCTGACTCCCTTAAAATATTGCTTTTAAGGCCCAAAAAATATATTTTAAAATGGAAAAGAAAAAAATACTGCCACAGAATCCCCCAAGATTCATATAGAAGACTCAGTGTTCTTACAACATCATGGGCCCGAGTAGAACACTTGGCACCATTCAACTTTTCCCCTTAAGAAATTGTGATGGACCCAAAAAAAATTTTGTGGGGTCAATTTTACCAATTGGGAACCAGGGGCAGCGCCAAGGGGTCCTGGGGGCATTTTCCCCAGTCACAAACCTGAATTGCACTTATCCCCCGCACCCTTTCAGTCACTTTCCCCCTTTAAACGTAAAATGGTAAAAAAATGTGTGTACTTCGCGTGAAAATTCATATAATATATCTTTTTATCTATATATTTTTAGTCAAATTGACATTTTTCAAGATTTTCAAGCAATTTTCAGCTGAAATTTAATGGGGTTTTTTTTTTAGCGCACATAACAAAAAAGTCCATATTTTTTCCTCAGACCATTTTTTTGTTTAAAAAGGGCCACATCTTAAGCTGCTGACAGGTCCCTTTTCCTTAAATCTGCCACTGCCCTTTGCAGCAGTTTAGTACTCTTGTGTTACACAAAAGATAACAGGGATGCCAGTTTTCAGGCAATTGCCTGAATTCAGGCTTTTCTGTTGTCAAAATTTACTCTGTTTTATTCATTTTCAGCCTATTTTTGGACATTTTACACCAATTTCATATCATATGCAATCTAACACTCTGCATTGTGTAGAATTCTCAGAGCAGTCTACAGAGATGTGGATCTCTGTGATGCAGATTTATCTGGATTTGCACTCCCATGTTGGAAGCTCAATTAACACTTTTTCTTTTTTGTTTCATAAAAAGGTTTCAGATTTGTCACCGATACTAGTTGTGGATTCTTTATTGGATTACAATTCCGAATTTTAGTTACGGTAATTGGAGGGATGATACTGTGGATCGTGGATTGCCCCTTAAAGGTTTTCGACTACAAAACAGGATAGCTATCATGTTTAGGACTTTTAAGCACAATTAATTGGTGATATAGTATTCCTTCCAATTCCTGCAATCAGATGCGTCACATGATTCTTGACTCATGGTATTACTTCAGAGTGACTGTTACATTAGGTCAGATTATTCAGATGTGTTACTAATATAAAGGGATTAAAAAGACAGGCGGGCCCTGTCGCCCCGGATCCAGGTTAAATGTCACAATATCGTATATGCCAGCTTCACACCTAGTCTTACTTTTGTACAGAGTCAGGTGACAAAGTCTCATCAATTATGGAACAGTGACAACATAACCGTTGAAATAAACATGCCCCTGCTGTTTTCAATTTATTAATGTGCAATTTGACGTCATTATCTTCATTACAATTAACCCTATGATAGCTTGAGAAGCGATTTTTGTGTATTCACATCTTTCACGTCTCAAATTTGTATTTTTTTGAGATGTTGATATACACTGTTTAATTGGTAATGTTGATGATGGCTGAATGCTGTTGCATTTGGCATGCAGTTAGGATATGGAGTGCTGTTTCGTCTTAATCGACAAATTCCTTGGTTACTGTTGCCACAATAAATAGAATAAACACACATGGAAGAATGATAATCCTGTTCCACTCAGGCCAATTTGTGCAGCTTATTAGTATTATAGTTATTTACCATATGGGCCTTTTCTCACCCTCAGAGGAAATGGAATATTCTCTTTTAATTTGCTTCACATTTCATAGATAAATGTCTTACTAATGTACATGCATATAACAGCAATATGTAAAGCTTATGGTTAATATTATACTGAAGGTATATGACCTCACATAATTTATCACAAACTCGTGAAGTCTGAATTTTGATGTTACTTCACTGCCGTAACATTTTTAGTAAATAAATATATTGATTTTGACATGAGACAAAAACTGTAGATGCACATTAGGTAAATTGTTATTTATATATCTAAGATGCATTTTACAGCATTGTGATATTATGCAGTGGACATCCCATCCCTCTGTGAGAAAATGGTACGGTCCATAATGCTGATGCAAAGTGCTCATTCTGCATTAGCTACTGCTCATCAGCAATTCGTGTTGTGGGGCGAGGCTTGACGTTATGGGGAAAATACATCAATTCAACCAGGCTACCCACACTGCAAATGCAACACATACAAACTCAATAATTACCGACATGTCTCCTTCATAATTACACCCAAATGCTGTTGCTTGTGCCATTACTGGCATCTGTGTGACTCTATGTACATATTGAATAACCAAGTCCAGAGCTGGTTCTCTATTGGACTGACATGTGGAAATAAATAGATAGTGAATGAAGGGAACTAGAGACATTTAGACATCCAGGTTGTACTTAAGGTGGAGAGAGAGAGAGGCCTCAATTGTCTGTTGCATGCAAGCGAGCAGGGGACAACAGTGTGACATATTATGCGCATGGCTGCTTATATTCACATCTTGATGCTGACGGCCATGCTAGATCCCATTCTGTGCCTTCATAATAGCTGATTTGACAGGGGCCTTACCCTGGGTAACCCCTCAACGTCTGTTTCCGATGCCCAAGTTGAGAGGATCATAACACCATGACTTGGACGCGCAAGGAACGAGAACGTGGTTCCTATTCCTCTGTCAGTCAATTCGATCCGGATTATTTTATGTCAACTGATGAGGTACGGTAGCAGAAGAGTCAATCTTTAACATGTACATATGTTATTGCAATCCGGGGGCTTATCCATTCATAAATTTCATACTATTAAACTGCATTGTATTGGATATTATTATTTTATTTTTTAAATCATATAGTGTATAAAATGTTTATTACAGCATTAACACTTGGTGATGAATTTTATATTAATATTGGTTATATTGTCCACAGATAAACAAGGAAAAGGAAGTTTCAGTGTGTGAAAAACAACGCCAATTATATTAATCAAATCAGTTTTAATGATGTTTTTTACGTTTTTAAAATAATTATAAAGTAATAATGACGTATATCAAGTGATACTTCAGATTTTACGATAAAAATAACCTACCAATGGGATACATATAATCAGAAATAAAAACAGGAAGTCAACATGAAAATGTCAAAATAATTTGTAAATGTCATGAGGGTATATTACAACCCATGCAGTTTACCGCATCTAGAAAATATACAGTAAATATCATTTTTAGTTGAGAAAAAGCATATCAGTTTTAATCCATGTCACCTATGCAACAGGCGAATAGGAATGTTTCATAATGTTTTGATCATTATCTAAGCAAAATAAATGATGAGTACAAGCTGTGGCCCATTAATTGGTAGTAATTAACACAATGCTATTTTAAACGTGATTATCAATCAATTTCAAATCATGCTGATGACAGACTTGACCATACCATCCATACTTGAAATCCGCATCTTATTTTTACGTGTGGAGTTATATATCGAAATTATGCAATTGCTGGCACAGCAGATGCAGTACTATGATCTTTGGAAGGAGGAATGAATTAAAATGGGATAAGGAAATTAATATTTAAATTTATTTCAAAAATGTTTTTTTTTCTGTCATATTATATTCAAGAATTAAAGTCTTTAAGTTGGAAAAATCAAGAAAATTCTGATAAATTGTCAATTTTTCTGCTCTTTTGAAATGGTACTTTAATCCTAACAGATGTGGATCTCACTAAATCCACTTCAGAAAATCATGAAAATGCGCTATATCCAAATACATCATAAATGGGGTTAAATGCAGGGACCAATTCTCTGGCCAGGTGCAGTTGCTCCGAGTGTCATGGGTTTGGGGCTAGAAACGGAAAGTTGAGAAATCAGGGTTAACCCTTGTCTAACCAAGCATTTTTTGTAACACGATGTCTAACCAGGGAGAGGGTTGTTACAACCCTCTATTTTTTTTTAAAACAAAACCCATAGTGCAAGCTTTCTCTGGGTTGCAGCATCCCTCTCTATACCCAACCCATCTTAGGTGGTGGTACTCTTAATTTTGTTGTCATCAAAATGATCGCAAAGGATGTAAGAGATTACTTCAATACTTTTGGTCAGTTGCTTTTATATTTCATGAAACAAGAATAAAACCGAGAGAGGGTTAGGGGTTAGACATCCCCCTCCCAGGTAAGACGAGGGTTAACACTTCAAATTTCCTCAGAATTCTATTTTCCTTTAGAAGTAGCACCTATAATGTTCTATTGAATAGTGTTACTTGCCAATATCTCATCTGATCCTCAAAATATGTTTGCATCATTTTTAGGCTGATAGAGTACTGTTTCATAAAACATCAAGAACCCAAAATTGATTTTACATGACATGTGCAGCTTATGATCATACATTTTGAAAGTTTTGTTACTATAGGTAATTTGATTCCCTATGTTTGCCAAACGGTGTTCAAAGCCTGGTGTTCACCGTATATTATTAACTGATCATTATTCTCCCATTATAGCATGACAAAGTTGAGGTTGATGACTAACATCATTAATGAACAGAATCTCAAGGTTTTTGACCATAATTAACAGTTATCGTGGAATTCAGTAACGTTATACATCATGATTCATAAAATCGTCTCCATTTTTGTTGGAATTATATTTTGAAGCTTTCAAAAGAAACACTTGACTTATACATTATCATATTAGGTCTCATTTTTTAAGTTGGGACCCAATAAAAGGTGGTTTTGTTACATTTCTATCTAAAATATATATTCTTTTTAGTATATTTTCATTATGGGAACCAAAATGAGCTTGATTTGGGGCTCAATTGAAAGCTTGATTAATGGTCTTTCATTTCCAGAAGAATGAAAAAATAAATAATTTCATCAGTAATAGCTACGGTTCGATAAACATAATTAGCCAGGGGTGGTGCAGGAGGTAGAGGAGGAGGAGGTAGAGGAGGAATTGGTATCAAAGAGGAGGTAGAGGAGGATTTGAGGGCAAAGAAGTGGTAAAAGGGGATGTTTTAGTTCAAGAAGGTGATTGAGGAAATGGTAATGAGGTCGTCGGGCATGTGGAAAGCAGAAATTAATTATATCAATTGTTGACAAGAGGAGGATTTGAAAACGAGGAGGAGCTAGAGAAGGATAATGTGTTACAAAATTCAAGTTTGTCTAACAGATAATTAAACATAAGAGAGGGCTCGTTTCAGTTTTGATAAAAGCCGGGAAATACGAAAAGATGTTCAGTCAAGAGTGAAATTGATGATACATCAAAACAAATTATACTGCCTTATCAAGGCAAAAGGAAATTTTGCCCAGTATATTGATTGTTTTGATGGCAATTATAGTTATAATTGTTGTAGGGAAATTATACTTTCTTTGATTGTGGGAGTGAAACATGGACTGTATTAATGTGTTTATTTCTTTGTACCAATCAATTTTAATGATTAGCCATGGGTGTAGCATTTAGAAAAAGTTTCATATTTTGATCACGCAATAATATAGTCTTGAGATTCATATATTTTCAAACCTGTATACAGGTGCAAGCATTAATTTAAATGGCTGTAATTTGTTGTATTTGTGGCAAGTCATTTTCAAGGACTCACAATCAACAGAGACATTTGAAATTCCATTCACAGGACCGTTGTTCATTTCAATACTCTGTCTGTGGAAAAGAGTTTCATAGTCAGTTCAACGTGGAGAAACATAAAACAATACACAAGACAGATCCTAAATTTTTGGAGCACAGAAATGTACTCTTACAAGGCATATTAACAGCCAACATCATGATCAATCTCACAAATGCAACGATTGTGGGAAATCCTTCCAACAGAAGTTTTCTCTGACACTGGAACTGTGTTTACTTGCACATGCGGAGAGCATTTCTCAAGGTTGTGGATCATTAAGCATGTTAAGCGTCAAAAAGGACTCTAAAGTATGTTCACGCTAGACCCATTTGTAAAATTTTTTACACCCTGTATGTAATCGCTTTACTCAATAATAAAATTACTCAAATAACAAAGATGAGATCTATTTTTGTTTCATCAGGTTAAGGAATGTTAAATGTAGTGCTTATTTGTTAAATTTTATGCACATGATACACTTTACTAAATATAAACATTAAATCTAGGAAAAAAAAACTAAATTTTTAACACCCTGTATAATGAATACAATGTTGATGATAAACTTTTTTCCTGGTATGTATGTATGGGCAATAGGCTAAACTCTGTGTTCAACACGTTGACTTTTTATATACAAGTCTTATTTTTGTCTGGATGTCAAATAATTGACGATCATTTTATTGATATTTTTGTTTGTCTCACCCTGTATAACTCTTAGCCACCCTGTACGCTTGACTTGATATTCACATTTTGAAATTGCTGACACAATTAGCTTTCAGGATATATATGCTTATATGCACTTAAGATGCATTTTTTTGAAATCCGGAGGGTTTTGCATAAGAAGATGCTATATTTCACTAAAACACACATGTAAAGCGTTTGGGTCCCAACTTAAAAAATGCGACCATTACTAAGTCCAAATTGGTCATGTTAACTTGAAGGACAGCATTACAGACAACATTTTACTTATCTCTTATGTCTGTTAGGAAGATGATGTACTTATTCTATATCTCTGGTAGATATCAAAAAAGGCCGACACCTTAAATATTTAACAAAAGAGCATATCTACCTAACATAAGAAATTAAAATTTCTTATCTTAGGTAAATAGCAAGAAAGATAAACATTTTTGTAAATATTTAACAAACTAGTTAATTTAATTTATTTGTCTCTGGTAAATAGATTGAAAAAAATAACAATTTTGTAAATATTTTGTTAAAGAGCCCAAGTAGTTATTATCTGTGGTAGATTTCTGGAAGATGACAATTCAGTAGACATAGGTATTTAATTTCTTATCGCTAGTAGATAGTAGTAAAGCTAATAATTTTGTAAATAATGTACTTCAGCACAAGTACAAATTTATTACATTGGTAGATAGCTAGTAAGATATCTAATTTTGATAAATATTTAACAAGCCAGCATTTGTACTAAAATTACAGATAGCAAGGAAGGCAGTCTTTTTAAAATTTGACAGCATAGTATTTATTTAGCCTCTGTTAGATAGCAAGATGAATACATATATTTACTTTAATATTTAACAAAAATAATTTCTTATCTCTGGTAGATAGCAAGAAAGACAACAATATTGTAAATTTTACAAAATCCATCGTAAGCACTTAATTTTGTATCTTTAGTAGATAGCAAGAAAGACAACAATATTGTAAATTTTACAAAATCCATCGTAAGTGCTTAATTTTGTATCTTTAGTAGATAGCAAGAAAGATTAACATTTATTAAATTTTGCAAAATCCATCATAAGTGCTTTAAAGGAGCATGGTCCGATTGCCCCAACTTTTTCTCAAACTTTTTGAGATTTTGGTACCAAAATATTGCTCATATTTTTCTCATAACCCATGTGAAATTTCTCGGCTGAGATATGGTCCGTTTTGTAGATATATATATGAAAAAGTGTCTAATTATGGTAACCATAATTAATTCTATACAGTAGCCTAACGTATATAGGAAACTCTGAAATACAAAACCTACTCATAAAATCAAAACCATTTCACCGAATAAGCTGAAATTTGAAATTAAGACCTCTTGAATGGTCATCTTTCATATGACCATGAAAACAAACTTTTGAAAAATCGGACCAAGCTCCTTTAATTTCTTATTTCTGGTAGATATCAAAAAAGACAACAATATTCTTAATTTTACAAAATCCACCGTAAGTGCTTTCATTTATTATTATCTTTAGTAGATAGCAAGAAAGACAACAATATTGTAAATTTTACAAAATCCATCGTAAGTGCTTTAATTTCTTATTTCTGGTAGATAGCAAAAAAGACAGCAATATTCTTGATTTTACAAAATCCATCGTAAGTGCTTTCATTTATTATTATTTTTGGTAGATAGCAAGAAAGACAATTTCTGTTAAATATTTAATAAGTACTTATTTCTTTTGTAGATACTTGTAATGGAAATTAAACTCTGGAGTGAAATAATTTACAAAAATGTTCTTATGACATTATGAAATTGAATTGTATTATATTCAAGTTTATTTATTTATTATTCATTTATTTATTTGAACATACACTTTTACAACAGCGGCACACACACTTGGCGGTGCGTTCAAGTATATTAACATGGCTTCCCGGGTATGGTTAAGGTGATGATACAACTAGAACAATTTGCACTGCCTTTTATACAAGTTGGTTGCGATCACATAGAAGTACATGCGATTTTCACTATACACAAATAGGGGAGGCACTCATATTCTTAGTAACCGGGATAATTACCTGTCAATTTCAAATATGAGTACCTTCCCTGGAATCGTATAGCGAATTATGTATACCGTATACTTCTGTGATTGCAGCCTAAAAGTAAAGCCAGAATACATACGCCAACATCTTAGAAATACATGTAGAATCAGCAACAAATGACAAGTGCCATCTTGTGGAGGTACAAGGCTGGTTTTGAAATTATTTACTAAATATTGTCACTTGTTTTCAAAGATCAGAATACTATTTACTCTAAATAGAGTGATGACACTAAAAACAGAAAATATGTATATGATCCAGGCATTCTAATTCCACTACTTCAATTTCAAACTAAAACTGAAACACAGCCTCCTTTAAAAGAGATATAGATTGGTTATTTACAAATGCACTCTTACTAAGTCTTAAACCTTTCTGTACATAAATGAGTTAAAGCTGTCATCAGAATTGCAATCCAGATCTGATTCATGAAACTCTCCATAGCAGTTGTTGAAGTGAAAGTCTACCTCTTGATAACCTTTACTTGATGTATCGAATAGCATGGCCTGGTACATTATATAGGCCATGTGTTGGGATGACTAACAGGCAAGTTTGGAACCATGTTTCCGTGTGTTAGAGTTTTATGAAGTTGTAAAATAGTTCTTGAGCTTTTTTGAATGATATCATACACATTGTATTATATTGTTAAAAAGTTTGGATTTAAAAATGTTTTTATTTCAAACATGTAAATATTTCGTCAAATAATAACTTTGTCTATAAATTCTTGGCTTTCTCAAAATGATACATTTTACTTTTGCTCTCATGGAGATGTCAAATATAGAGTTGACAATATCTGTTAAAACATATATAGAACAAATAATAAGTAAATGGAATGACAATTGTATAATTTTGTTTTTATTTTTTATTCACAAAAATTGTATCACACCACAAGGCTGTGTTTCTCAGCATATTCTGCATTGAAATTATAGAAAAAGATCATATAATTGAACTTGAAGTAACATGCCAAAGATTTGAAGCAGAAATGATAAACTGTCATTTAACCACACATTATGAAATATAATGTTCAGAATTGAACCACACTTAATTCATGTCTAAGATAAATGTTGTATTGTAAAAGGTTAAAGGTAAACACTGCCAATTAGAAGACACCACATGACAATCTGTTATTGCTATCTACTACACATAGATCATACACTGTGATACATTATCATTCACCATTTTGTGAATCCCGTCTTGTTTACTTTGACTAGTCAATTTAAATTGTATTCATTGTAGTGAAAATTGCACTGGTGTGGTTTATTGCTAGGTCAAGGGCAATCAACAAAAATATTAACCATTGTAATGAATATTCAATATTAAATATACAAAGATATGAAATGAATCATGTGGGATCAAAATCACCGGAAAACAAGATCAAGCTCTTTATGATTCGGAATGCCTGTAAGTAGTATTATTAGTCAAGGAAATTTTGAGAACCAAATGAG
Organism: Ophiothrix spiculata; assembly: GCA_000969725.1. Classification (NCBI taxonomy): domain Eukaryota; kingdom Metazoa; phylum Echinodermata; class Ophiuroidea; order Amphilepidida; family Ophiotrichidae; genus Ophiothrix; species Ophiothrix spiculata. Next base: position 18,628 of record JXSR01S028567.1, read on the forward strand.
CATTATACTTTGTATTCCTCAGATTTGTCATCATAAAAATATGTTATCTTTAGATATTGTTAGATATATGTAGAAGATAAGTAGGCCTTTAAATCTAGTACTTATTTTACAGCATATCGATACAAAAAATGTGACTGTTATTTAAATAAACAAAGTAAAAAATGTGGTTTTTTTAAAATCATGATAGTTATCCATTGTAAATATGATATCTGTTGATGGCAGAAGTTGGTCTCCTTTTGGCATTGGTATATTTGAAGAATTTATATATTTATGTTAAAGAATATTTAGCTTGGTAGTCTTTACGTAGTTGTGTTCAGTAGATATGATATCTGTTGATGGCAGAAATTTGTCTCTTATTTGATATTTAAAGAGCATGTATTTATTTTTTAGATATATTTAGCTTTGGTAGTTTTTAGGTTATCTTCAGTAGATTTCTGTTGATGACAATAGTTAGTCTCTTTTTTTTTTGGTGCTTTTGGTCTATTTGAAGAACATCTAGCATAAATCAGAAAGCATTGTAGTCTTTATAGGTAGTTACATAGTATGTTTCTTGACCTTCACTTCAATGATTAACGATAATTTAAGGCAGATTCAATCCAATAGTGGATTTTACTAGTTTAGTTTGGGAATGAATGTAATTTCTATTTTATATATCAATAAAAGTAGGTCCCCTATTGATAACATTTTCAGCCAGCAGCTGACTTCAAGCTTTCTCCAGCTATAACAAGCAATATCAGACAGCTTTCTTGGGCTCCAAATGTCTTCTTGATCTCAAAAAAGACTTGGATGGACTTAAGAAAGAGGGGAACCTTCTAGGTTTCTTCCCATTCATAGTTACATCTTCAGGCCACCATTCAAATTTATTGAAGTTCATGCTCATTTGTATTATTCATTTCAACGAGTGGAACGTCATTTGGAAGTTGAATTCATCTTTTTAAAAGCAACTTGTTGCTCCAATCAAAATGGCAAGGATGGCAAATTTTTGTTGAGGGTGTTTACTTTGTCAGCTATGAGAGTGTACATGGAAAATAATGTCATTACAGTGTTCCACATACATAATAGAGACTCTGTTTCTGAAATTATGAATACAGAAATGTGTTTTCATTTTCACTGATGAGAAAGTATAAAAAAGGCATTCAAACGAAGAGGAAAAGTTCACATTCTGTGTATTTGAACTTGTGTATTGCCTCCCTCAGTAAATACTTGGCAACTTGTTTGATTTGAGGTTAAAAGGACAGGATTCAGTTCAGAGATGCAATGTAGAGATTGCAAAGAATGGGATGGGTGTCTAATGGAGTGTGAGATGCCAGGATGTGTAATGAAAATGACTGGAATAGGCAAAATCTGTCAAGTGCTATCAGCACTACGTCACTGCTTAGATCAGCATTTCATTGCACATTAAAGGTGTACACAAATTCAACGAAATCAGGATATAACTTTACGTCAATGTATGCACAATATCATTTACGTGATCAGCAATGCTGACACTTGACATAAATATTACAATTTCTGTGAAATGACAATTTATCAAGCAGTTTTATTTGATTGTAGAATGCCAACATTGGTTGAAATCTTGTGTAGTGAGACTTGCGTATGGTTGGTTTGGTCACACACCATTAAGAATGGCGACATCAACAGGTGCTGGCTGACTCAAATCGTAATGTGAGAACATGAGATCCGCGCATTAACTCCGTTACTCAGGCTCTGCTCACCTATCTTTCGCTACATAGCATTAACAGTACAAAATGAGATGGTGTATTCAAGAATAGGATTGATGCAAATGTTTCAAATTGGGGTGTTGATAAATTGAAATGGTTTGTAGAATTGCTCAAGTTGCTAGCATCGATTTTGAGTTGTATGTAACCTGTGGCAGGCACTATTCATTTGGATTAATATTGTTAATCTGTAGGAGGTTCTATAGCTTGTGTTATCAGAGTACAAGTTTGGTTTTCTATTGATAGTGAGGATAAAGCCAGATTCTTGGGAAGAGGAGTTTGGTAAATATGTGGATTTCTTGTGAAAACTAAAAATTCTTAAAATCTTTTATTTAAGATTTGATAGATGCCGAATCTTTGGATAAATGGATAGAATTAATGAAGAAAATTGTGTATGGGCTGTATCCTAATTTAGGTATCAAGTTCTGATCCATATTTATATTAAAGGTGCACTGCATTTCAAAATTTTATCTGCAGATTATTTACACTTGGTATTTTTGATAACAACCAACTACCAAATGTTGTTCAAAACCTAGAATTTTGTTTGTCCACATGTTGATCTTGAATATGAGGTTATTTTCTAAGTATCTATTGATGCTATTGCGAGGAAAAAGTTTTAGGTTTGTTTGTAAACAATTACTTGTAAACTAGGACATGAGGTTGGGGGGGGCCTGAACTAGGAACAATTATTGAATGATTGGAGCAATTTCCCCCCATAGCCCTGTTTCAAAAAGACTTGGTATCCATGTGTTAGTTGTATTTATATTCATGGATGGAAAGAAGACAGAAATGAGGATAGCTCATATAATAGGTTGAAGAGAAAAGTCGAGATTTGGTCACACACCATTAAAAAGGATGAACAACAACAGGTGGCCATTGATTTAAAACGAAATCTGAGAAGTGAGGTTGCTTCATGCTTAAACATCTCAAGGTTTGGTTTAGTCTTCTTTAATTACAAGGCAATGTAAGGGTATCCTGGGTAGAATGATGGATTGATGGAAAGAGCATTTCAACTTAGTAAATTCTTCAATTGATTTGGGGCTAACCATAGTTTTTGACGAAAATTATTTCAAACCGCTTTAAAGTTCTGTTTTTTCAGTGTTTCCTGTATATTAAGTATAAAAAAGCTTATCTGTCAAGTTTTAATAGACAAGTCAGAATTTGAATTGATGAAAGTTGCAAAATGCCTTTACTTCTTTGATTCAATCTGAAAGTGCATTGGCTAAGATTATTATATTGATGAAGATGAAGAATTGTCCTAGCAGCCATTCATATAAAATTTCATTGATTTCATTGAAAATACAGAGTATTGTTTTTTACATCAGATCTACCAGAGTATCTTAGAAAATATGGTCCGATTTAAACATGCAATGAGTTTTTTTAACATTTACGTAAAGATACTTTGATAAAGATACTGCATTGGATGGCTCCATTTGGTCGCCTTTTTCAGGGTAGGACTGTCTGATTTAACGTCTTCTGATGATAATCTTGCTGAGGTCTTGTCAATTGAATACGCCAGTACAAGAAAACCCCAACTCCAATAGCTCCCTTTGTAAAGTATAAATGCATACAAATTTCTGAAAATTCTTTCAAATCACTAAAAAGCATTTCCATGTCTATATCCCAATCATAGTGTCACATGTGACCTTGTAGTTAACGTTTTTAGACATTGTTAGATAATTTTTTTAGTGTTTAGTTGCAGCGGGGAGCTCATGGAAATGGGGTGTTCTTGTACTGGCTGTTTAAATATAGAAACGAAGTACTATAAGAGTTATCTAACAATGTCTAAAAAAGTAAACTACAAGGTCAAATGTGACCTATGATTAGGAAATTGACATGGAAATGCTATTTCACACTCATAACAATTATGTGATCTGTCATGATGACCTCCTTGTCACCTTTTTTTAGTTCCGTCCCACAATTTAATATTGTATTGAGTGAAAGCTCACAGGATCAGGTCACTTGAGTTGGAGTAATTAAAACGGATGTGAATGGTGCAATCATGCACACAATAATTAGTTTTCATCCTGAAGATATTTTTTGTGAAAATGTCCGAAGAGATTTATTGAAATTGACTTGTGGAAATGTAAGAGATAGGTTTATTGATAATCAAAATGGCCATATAAGCACACTGTGCTGTCTTGATGCTGTTGTTTTCAAAGAAATTATAGATTTGATTTTCCAGAAGAAAGACATCATTACCAACAATTTTGTCATTATGTTTATTTATATCCTGTAAGTGAATTCAAAATGTTTAACACTTAATCAGATTCACAGATAGCGAGAGAATTTACTCGAGCAAAATGGGGTCAAAGATGCACACTCAGCTCAGTAACATGTATGTCAGTGTCCCATGCAATGCAGCGTTAAATTTGTACATGTACAGCACTCGGTGAAATAAATGCACAGTTAATGCATTTGTGATATACAGAGTTATTTATAAACACTCTGCTGTGTTGCATATTGTGATAAGCTTACATCAATAAATCTATAGGATTTGATCATGCTCATTGACAGCACTTTGTGTTCAGAAATATACTGCATTTAAACATGTATTTTATTTGATACATCTTTAGAAATAAATTTACGGTTAAAAAACAATGTCCTTAGATCAATCTTCTTTGGGAGATATTAGGGTAATCTACCTAAAAATTGATGTGGCGGATTCTCCTTGTTTGAATTCGATAATGAAAACTGTATTAAGAATAGTTTCAACTGACTAGACAAATACTCTATTTTTTTTAATATGGGTAAATTGTTTAATAAGTTTCTCAAAAGGACATTTTACCAAGACAACAAAATTGGTTGTTTAACCATGTTTTTTACTGCAAAATGTAAAAGTCTATTATATGGATAAACCTTTTTCAAATTTGACAACTCCAAATATGTATATATCCATGCCCCTATTTTGAATGTGCTTAAACATCCCTGGGCTAAATGGGCTTAAAGTTAACTATAAAGGGCCAGAAAAAGGAGTAGAACTCTTATTTTTCACTGGATTGTGATATTTTACGAGATCTGTTAGTAACAGTTAGCTTAATGAGCTCATTCAAATATGCGCTTGTAATAGACTGTTTTCTGGCCAAACATAGGTAAAGGCCTTTGACAATTTAGATTATCTCTACTCAGCAATGTGATACTATTTCTATATGCAAATAAAAAAGACATCAAAGTATAGCCAAAGCAACATGGTATCATAAAATGATGACTTCAGACCATAATGTTCATGTCGTGTAATCTTTTGCGTTACATATATGGATGTGTTATTCAAATTGTATTCAGGCTAATGCATTGATACATCAAATATGGACTTGTAAGTTGGGATTAAATCTCGTAGGAGTCAATTTATTGGAGAAGACATTTTAATTTAATCAGTGAGAATTTGCCCATAGCATGACAGACAATACTGAGTAGATTAGAAGAAATACCAGCTCATTATGGTGATGATTAGGGTGCCAGTCTCCTCTGCTATGAACGAACGGCATTCTGTTGCTGTGGATACAAGCATACTTTAGTTAATGTATGTAGGAGACACAACACTCTCCTGATAAGATGCTCTCTCACACTGCTTTAATAGTTAAAGCACAAGAACAATTTAGTTTTGCATTACTGAACATTATCATTTTTAGAAGTAGTCCCTATATAACACATAAGATGTTGAAATAAATAACCTTTCGATGTCCATTCTGCAAGCCATTCCCGACTTCAATAAATATCAAGTTGAAAATCTAAAGGAAAAACTTTTAAAATAAAATTTGCAATGGGGGAATCTACACGGGAGTGCAAATCCAGATGAATGCGCATCTCTGCAATAGACTGTGGCTACTCGTATGTCAGATCCAGATCTGCTGTACAGTATTCATCGTACATTTGTATGTGTTTAGATGCGGATCTCAGATCTGGATCTCAGAGATGCGCAGCATATGGATCGGCACTCAGTGTAAATTGCCCCAATTAATGACTTGCCACATAATCATCATTTGAATGTATCATTACAGACTAAAAATGGTACACAAACTTACTTTTTTGGTTGGAAGTGACTTCAAGCACATGAATCAGTATAGTATTTGAGGCAGTATAATCACTGGTGATTCCTCAACAATTATTTAAAATTCACTTATATAATGAACTTAAGCAAATCTTGCATTTTTGTTTAATAGATCAAAATGATTACATCACCAAACATGAATTTATACAGGGGTGTGATTTGCCCAGATTTGTCTTGATTTCAAGACTTTTTTAATATAGCCCTGGATTTTTTCCTTCGTAAATCGCTAGAAAAACGATCGCACAAACTGGAAAAAATCATTGATAAAGGAATTTTAATCTGAAACTGCCTCTGAAATGATGTTTCCTGCAATATTTAATGTGTAGAAACCCTCTGGCTTGGACCCCAGCCATGAAGACGCTCCGCTCGCGTTGCTCTATTACATTCTTCCAAGATTTTTTTAAAAACCTCAATCACAGCCCTGACACAAAATGACAGCGTCATCTTGCCATGCATGGTTTTAAATACGACTCTGGCCTTTATTATCTTTATGTTTCAACAACATGCCATTTATTAGTCGTTGTATTGCAAGAGCCTAATGCAGTGATGTTAGAATTGGCAATTCAGGTTTTACTTTTTCGCACATTTTTTGGGAAAAAATATTCAGAGGAGCACATCTATGTTCCTGTGTGAAGTAGAATTAAATCTGAGCAATGGTGTTATCTAGGGTGGGCAAATATATGGAACTTGTGATGATGTTTGTGTTTACGTATTCTTGTAATGAGACATTACATTAAATAATCATGAAGGTTGCTTTTTACAAAAAGAAAGGCTACAGCTAGGAATCAATATTGGTATCTTATAGGCTCATATATATGTAAACATAATATACACTGGACTGTCTTATAATGTAGTTTAGCTTGGCTGGTTTCCAAGGAAATCATTTCCACACTATGAAATGGAAGATGTTGAGGGTAATTGATCAAATGTTGACGTCATGTGGATTGAGACAGATAATAGCACAGATGGATTTCTTTATACGTTCTGACATATCTACTTATGGAAAATAACACAAAAATTGATCATGTTTTTGTTGTTGTTGACTTCATTGGCTAACTTGTTATATAAATGTTATTTGGAGATCATTTGTTTGCAAGGGTCAGTTTGTTTTTCTTTCTGTATAGACTGTGAGATGTGAGGATTGTATATTTGGATGTAGGGATGTATGCATTTTTTCTGTAGTGTTTTTAGTGCTATTTAAATTTTTGTTGGAGCATGGTCAAAGTAGACAAGGTTAATTATTGGATAAGAGATCGTTAAATGTTTGCTATATAAATGCCGTCTTATACAGGTCTACAAAATATAAGATTAAAGTCGTTTTTAAGGGTATTTTGATAATGATATATTCCCATACTGAAAAACAGTTGTTGAAAATAAGGCTTAAAATATTGGTACTGGTAGTTTGTCTTTCATCCCATGACCTTTTGACAGTTCAATGCAATATGTAGTATTTTTTCTCATTTTTATTTTATTTAATTTGGTTTTATTTTATTTTTTTTTGTGCGCTAAAAGTAAGTTCATATTCTTCTTGTAATTACAAATAATTTCATCAAATTTCTTATATCTTGGATGTACTTTCTCTCAAAGTATATAATCATCTTTTGGATTTACGAAAGAAAAGGTGACTCAATGCCAGGATATTTTTGCCAGTTTTAAAAAAGAATAAATACAAATATGAAATTTTATGTTTTGCATTTTGACCATCTCAGATGTGCAGTGAATGCATGTGGGGGATGTGACCAATTTTGAAAGCTTGTTTAAGGGAAAATAGTTGTTTGTAACTTGACAAAGAGCAGGACGGTTTTGGAAATCAAAAGTTGCAAAACTTCCTGCAGTTTCTTGCAAATTGAAACTTTGTTGGTTCAATCGAAAGACATGTAGTGATGTTATGTGTATGTTTACATACCATTTATATAAGAAATGGTAAGCCAAAAAGGAAATGTAAAGAAATATCTCCGACTGTCTTTGCTTACTGGACTCTTGGTGTTAATTAGTTATGTAGTTGTATGGGGCAGCTGTAAGCTTGGGTTCCATAACCTTTTTGATTTTAAAATAAATTGCAAGAAATAATCAATATAATTAATCTAACGGAAGTAAATTATGAATACTATTGATGCTAACGATTAAATATATGAAGACACAGTAAACTGAGCAGAAGAAAAACTTGTAATGAGAACATGCTTCGTGTTTAGATTTAAACCGAAATTAGAATGAAGCTTTTCAAGTTTGTGAAATCCTCTAATAAGGTTGGTATTTGTGTTGATTAATACTAGGGATATCAACGAGAAAATTTAAGTTCCTATTCAATTTGTTTTCATGACACATTCGAATTGCACTCTGTTTCCAAAGTAAAATGACACCAAGATCACATTTGTAGGTCAAGCGGTTCCGGAGATATTAAAGATTTTGTCCGAAAAAATCGGCGCTTTTTGAGTTACAAATAGGGTTAAATTAGAGAAAATGTAAATATAAGGAATTTACTGGCGTGTAAAAATGACAAACAAACTAAGAAACCTATTTGTTTTGTATATTTTTCTTCTACAAGTGCCTGGCAGTAGCTAAGCGTCCAAAAAAATCCCATGTCTCACTACGTATTGAAAATATCCGACCAAATTTGAGGTCATTTGTACAATTTCAACAAATGGACCCGTTTGACAAGCTGTTACAGATATACAACGGGAGTAGGATGAATAAACAAACTCAGCACCGCCACTTACGTTAAACCAGGAAATCCCAACTTTCCTGGTTAAACCAGTATAGGTACGCGAAACAATGGCAATTACAATGAGTATACTTACTCCCATAATCTTTAAAAGTGTTTATATCTACAATATTGGAATGATTTTTACCAGATAAATGACATGAAAGAGTGGTGTAAGTGAGTAACAGTATGATATTGAACCAAATTCACAATTATTTTAACATTTACCATCCAAAAAGACGTAAGAAAGAGTCGTCGTGTTATGCAATGTCCAGCCAGCTTTGTGCCGGGAGACGCCGGGTATGCATCTCCAAGGAGTATTCCCATTGATGGCGGGGATTTATAAAACACGTCGGAGTGTGGGGTTTGGACCGGGGTTCGGAGGACATTTCGCGATTTCGCGAAGTGATTCATACGTTGTTGGAAGTTAAAAAATGTACCATTTTGATCACGAATATCTACCGGGTGCAATGATGCAGGAAACTTTTTCGGAGACGTCTTGTGTCATCCAAGAATTGCAAAAGTATTGGGAGATCTCCGACCGGAGCAGTGGTCAGGGGTTTCAAACGATTGCTGTGAAGTACAAGAGGTGGTTTTTAAAAAGTCTCCTTCATAAATGGAACAATGGATCAATCTCCTATAAAATAATAGTTTACATTTTGCCTAAAAGGGAGTAAATCACTTCGCGAAATTCCATTTTTGTACAACGCGCTATACCGCAGAACAGGGCTTAATTTGAGTTTGCACGGCAACCTCTGGTCCATTTTCACACGGAGCTGCTCATTTATGAAAACATACGAACATTCAATCAACTATAATATACTTGTTTTATGATTGAAAACTAAAAAGAACCCCCCTCAATATTTAAAAAAAAAACTCGATTTTTTCAATAGGTATATTTTTAATTATTTTAAACATTATTGAACCCGTCATTGAGGAGTCTAAAGTTTAGGTACTTGAACAAAAATTTCAATCCAGCACGGATTTTTCTACACTAATTGACATCCCTATTAATACCATTATTAGTTGTTTCAATAGTTGGGATTGATTTTTGCAAGAAGAAATAATTACCATCAATAGTCCCGATGTGGTTCTCATATGGGACATCGTGTTTACATATCCATTAATCAATTATAGACTGATCTCTTGTCTGTAGACGCTCTCTATGTTGCCTCTCTCCTATGGTACAATTTTTGTTGGGTTTTATTTTTAGCAATATATTTTAAAATGTAGCCATAAGTGATTAAATTGATAGCAAAATGTAATTGAACTCATTAACGCTGAGATAATTTATACAAGTTAGGTGTTTCAGTTTCTGTAATTATGGGGAGCGTTCAAATTGTGAAAAATAGAATGTTTAAAATGTGACGTCTGATATTGCATTGTATCATATTTCTCTGATTGATTCTGTCTCTTGACATTTTGGGATGTGGTACACAACAAAATAGCGACAGATTTCTGAAAGAGTTGTTAAGTTTGCATGACGTGTATCTTATTGCTGTTGTAGATAGAATCAAAGCTAATGGCATTATAATTGTATTTGTTATTCTACACTCATATTTTTTTTCTTACACTTTATAAAAAGTGAGTAAAAACTATCTCTAGGTAAATGGAGACAGTTTCAAAGTGCAATAGTTAGCCACCCTTGCCCTACACTGTTTAATGTTGCAGCTGTGGCATCATTAGTCACATTTATGTTAACATTACAGGCATGAAAGTACCTTCAATATTGAATGTAATATTTACTTAACATAATACATGAAGTTGAAGTGATGTTTTTATTCAGTACAGAGTGAATAAGTGAAATGCCATTGTCACCATTTTATTTGGTTAAATATTTGGATTAAAAATATTTTGAAATATGTAATACAAAATCTTTTCAAGTAAAGATTGGTTGTATGTTAGCCATTTTTGTTGGATCACAATTTATCTTGTTTATGTTACTTGGGCCATATTTAGTATTCATGGATTAAATATTTTCATCACATTTGATGTCTAAAAGCATTGTACTTGGCATTCTGTTATCCAAATTTATGCAAGTATGGGGCAGCTGTAAGCTTGGGTTCCATAACCTTTTTGATTTTAAAATAAATTGCAAGAAATAATCAATATAATTAATCTAACGGAAGTAAATGTGCACATGTATACTACAAGTGTTGTAAGCTTACACAACTAGGAATATATATTAGGCTCTGTATTTATAAAGTCAAGTTGAAGGCTAGATTCATTTTCAACCTGGTTTTAAGCACATTTCACATTCTTAATTTATCTCCATAATATGTTAACAATGAGAACCACCTGTTTAGAATATTGTAAAGAAAAGCATTTTGTCTGTTGCCTTGAAGTAATTATAGACAGTGTGGAGAAAGACTGTGTATCTGTAAAAGCCGGCAGGTGGATATGTGAGAATACTATTGTGGTAAATTGATAGTGGAGAATTGTGATTTCCTGGCCTGGCTTCCCCAAGCCAATCGGCAATGATTTGTGGGCATAGTTAAAATACAAAAGCTGCATATTAAAAGTTCATTAGGCTGTAAATGTGCTAGGAATAAACATCATTTCCTGAAATCTAGCCATGATATAACGACATGTGAATGATGGAAGAAGGTTAAGAGTACACATGAGTTATTAGGACGGTTATCTTCTGAAGATAGCAACAGGTGATTCATTGTTTGGAGTACAATCTGCTGCCTTGACTTGATGGAGAAGCAGCAGATTGCTGTTTGTTGTATGATGCTATACAGTGTATACTATGGTGTTGTAGCATTATATAAGAAGATAAGCTTTCAAACTGGTCCATATGATTCCCAACAAAATGCAAATGATTCTTGGCAAAATGGCGATTTACCAAGACATGATATAGGCCTATGATGTAAATTTTCATGATAGAATAAATTTAACCAAAATATTTACATAAAATGTTGTTAGTGAATGTGCATTAAGTGCAGACACATTAAATCATTTGTGTCTGCACAGTATTGTAATGCAGCCATTCATCATACACCTCCCTTGAATTTGCCATTTTCTTTTTCAGAAATTCAGATACAGGGCAAAATACACACATTCAAACATTTAAAAGTCATTTAAAGATGATATTGATATTTTTTATGAATTTGAAATGCCCATACCCATCTTAAACATCTTGCATAGTATCAGCTTTCATTTCAGCTCCAATACATCTAAAAAAAACAATTTTTAGATGTAGTTGCATTAAAAATTTACATAAAAATGTACATTTTATAAAATTTAAATTTTGATACACATTTTCTCAAAGAATTTATTGTAATTCTACTTCAAATTGTCATAGGACTTTTGAACAATTGTGAATTAAGGTTGATGACATTTCTGTTGAATTTACAATCTATTGGATTGACCAGGGACTGACTTTACTCAAGGTTTGTAGTGGATAGTCACATATTAGTATGTTTTGCCTAAGATAGGTTGATGGATAAACTGAATTTTTCAGAAGGTGAAAAGTAAAACATCATCTTGTTTGTACAATTTGGTACATTTGTTTGAAACAGGTAAATAATATTTACTGTTTTTATTGTGAAAATAATGGTCAGTCTTTGAAGAGGAAAAAACCCAACAGTAAGTTCAGTGCATTTTTCGTTCACTCTTGTCTGTATATGTTCTTCCCACCCATGTAAGCTCAGTCTTAGCAGCAGCATAATGAAATGCAATGCTAGCTTGATTGTACAGAGTGCATCCATCCATCAATCTAGCCCTACTACAATACAGTATCTTGAGTACTCAGTAGATTAGTTGGGACACATATGTACTGATAGATGAGTTCCTCCATATCTTTTGTAAGCATCTTCAGTGACTTTTCCTTTTTTTATGTGTTCATTTTACAGGGATCTGAAGACTCCAATTATGGAAGGCCTTCTGATTCGGATTTATCGCTGGATGAGGATCGAGAAGCCTGGAAGAAGGAAACCGAGCGACAGGCCCTTGCTCAACTAGACAAGGCTCGGGTAAGCATTGGAAGTAGATAATATTTAGAGAATAAAAGATAAGATTTATTGTTTACTTGTAATCTGTCGTCTCATAATGGATCGGAGTTTGTTGTTTTGGGTAATGAACACACATATCCAATAAATCGTATCTTTTATTATCATTCTTAGTCACAAATTTGAGTGAGTTGTAAACCAAAAATTATGCAAATTTATTGCCCAAAACAATAAACATCATGATTGGAAAAATGGACACCCCAATTCAAACATGAAGTAAAGCTTTTGCGTCCGATATGTGCGAATATCTACATTGCGCTGTGATTTTCAACATGTGGCTTCACTGCGTTTGACGCTGAACGCACTGTCATGTACCGTCTCATAATTGATAGCCAAAATTCCTTATTAGGTAGTAAAATCACACTCTGACTAAGAA
>JXSR01S028569.1:0-21567 GCA_000969725.1 Ophiothrix spiculata
TGAGTACACCGCTAACAAGACTGAGTGGGCCAAGGAACATCATCGTGAATACATCATCTACTACATTGAGGTAAGGAAAATATCTAGAAACACTATTAAATTACCCATCATGCATCGGTATGGCAGTGTTGGCGCAAATCTTTGTTAATTGAGACTGAAACAAGGAATATCTTAAAAACTTGGATTTAGAAATGTAATTTGACATTGTAATCAAATCGTATCTATAAAGGTTTTCTGGCTTTGAAATGATCGCAATCAATTATTTCTTATTTCCTTTCTATAAAATCTTGGAAAAGAAAACTTCACAAATTGCATTATTCTCATTGCAAGTATTACCTTCTGAATATGCAGAGTCTTTCAAATTGTTTAGTAAAAATTGTAATCATTTTTATGGTAATGCTGGAAATTTGGTTGCGCTTCATTTATTTTCACACTTCTCTGCTAAAAATTCAAAATGTGTGAAATGATTACAACTTGGCTGCACACGAAAATTACTGAACATGAAAATTTCTCTTTTCAAACTTTAGTGTATGCCTAAAATTGATTGTGTACCCTATTCCAAAATAAACTAAATTAATTTTCTCACGAAGTTAGGGCTAAGAGTAAATTGTACAATTGTGTAGGTAGTGGCCATCTTTCTCTTTCTCTTTTTCTTGCTATCTTTTCTATTTTCGGCATCTTTTCAAAGATGCATTGGCCAGCATGCATAGATTAGCCATTTCTGGCTATCCAGGTTGGTACTTTTGTATGAGCTTGGAAGAGACCATGAGTTCATCATGGATCTAATGGCATGTGTCCGTCACGGACCAACCGAGGTAAACAAACAAACAAACAAACAAACAAACAAACCAAGAAACAAAATCATGAAAATTACTGAACATGAAAATTTCTCTTTTCAAACTTTGGTGTATGCCTCAAATTGATTGTGTACCCTATTCCAAAATAAACTAAATTAAACCAAGAAACAAAATCATGAAAATTACTGAACATGAAAATTTCTCTTTTCAAACTTTAGTGTATGCCTTATATTGATTGTGTACCCTATTCCAAAATAAACCAATTTTTTTTCAAGAACAGCACAATTCTACTAATAGATACAATACTGCACCTTGATGATTATTTTGTCATTGTATTTGTTTTTTCAAAGATTTTTTCTCTATTCTCTACCATCATAACAATTTGCCTCTTCACATTTTTCATCAAATCCAGGTCTTGAACAACATGACCCACAAATCAGGAAACCTCTCATCCAGTGTCTTCAATGTCACCGAGAAAGCCCTCAGGAAGGCCATTGAAATCACCATCAAATACGGCAAACCATTGGCTGAGAAGGCCCTTAACATGAGCAAGGATCCTAAATGCACCATCAACATCCTGCCAATGAAGTAAGTCAATCATCAGTTAAAAAGCAGTATGTGTTGTACAGATAAAGTGACAGTTACTTCCTTTTATCTTTGAATATTTTTGCAGATGACCAATGCATTTTTCATAATTAAAAGAAGTAACTGCTTTATCAAACACATTCACATACAATTTATAAGTACACAAGTTGATTAATTTATAATGAGATTATCTAATCCAAATTTACACATACTGACTTTTTTGTAGAATATCCTAGACATGTCGAGTTTTTTGAACCCATGCGACCCATTTTGGACCAATGTGACCTGTTTTGGACCAACGTGACCCGTTTTGGACCAATGTGACCCATTTTAGACCAATCATTGACGATAGATCATGCTTTACATGAAAGTTTCATGAATGGTTAAGAAAACTTCAGGTGTCCAATGCTAAAAATAAAGCAGAAGGTATAATATTTTGAACTAAAAATGCTGTTTGGTAAAAATGTTATACTTACTTGGATAATCACTCCTTACGATTATTCCGACACTGACTTGGCTGGTCTTAGATCGTATGTGGTGGCTTCTGTGCTTGCATTTCTAGATGACGTTTGCCCATTTTACCAAAGTTAGCGACATGCGTGAATACGCCCTGCTGACTACAAATTTAGAAGGTTCATTGTTGCATTATCCCCTGGAAATTAACTTAGAGAAATATGTTAACCCTGCATTTCTAAGTCAAGAGTTTGTGGTCTGTCGAACCAAAGTCTTGATTTGAAAATACAGTAACATTGGTTATTAGTTATCTTAAATCATAACAGGTCATAAATTTATTTATAGATTATTGATTAACCGATTGATTGATATTGTTTTTCAGATACTACCAGAAGACTCTGTACGTCCTTGTTGGCGAGCTCAAAGAAAATGTTGTGAGAAAGGCATTGGAAGTTGTTCTCAAGGAAGACAGCACCCTCAATGTTTACTTGGAGAAGATCACTGACATGAATGCTGTTGAGGTAAGGACTGTTTAAGAGACTGATACATTTTGTTGAAGAGATGGTGATAAATATTCTGAGAAACAGACTAATATAGAATTTGTGAAACAATTTATCATACATTTTTTTGAGACAAATATGCTTAAACCCTCAAAGCTGTACATATGTAAACTTAATTATTTACATTTTCAACAATTTGAAATTGTGCAGATCTAGAATTTAGAAAATAATGATGTGTTTAGAAATTGAAATGAGATCTCCTTGCCAAAATCTTCTTGGTAACATGTTTATAGACTTAAATGAAAAATTATTTGAAACTTTTAAATATGTTTGCTCTAACAAACTTATCCCTGGCATAATAAGCAGTAGAATCGTTTACATGTGTCAAAAATATTTGATACATTTTACAGAATTGAAGCACATATTGTCTTGCAAATTCATGAGAAACCGGTCAATGCATCTGTCTAAACTTTGGATTAATCAATTCCTTCCATTTTTTGTTACAGTTCGGTATGTTTGTGCGTGCTAAGGCTATTGAATACAACCGATACATCCATGGTAACATGACCTACCTTGCAAACGTAACCCGCAGCAACGTCACATGCTGGGCCAATTACACTCTGGAAAACGCCCCCATGGCCGCCCTTAACCTGATTGGCAACGTCACCATCAAGGCTAACGACACCATCTTGTGGCTGAACAGCACCCGCTCTCAATCCCTCAATGTCACCCTAGAACAAGTCAAGGCCTATTTGAACGAGACCGTTGTCGAAGTGGTCGAGTTCTTAAACAAGACCCTGAATGGCTCCACTGAACGCCTCCTCAACATGACCTGGGCTGGTTACAACATGACCCTCGTCTATGCCAACCGCACACTGGTGTTTGTCAACGAAACAGCTTGCTATGTCAGAAACACTACCGTCAAGGTGTGGCGCTTTATCAACGAGGAGACTCCATTGGTGAACATGACCCTTGAATTTGCCAACAAAACGGTTAACTTCACTCTGACCTACGTCAACAAGACCCTGGAGCTTACCCTTCAGTATGCCCAGAAGGGAAAGAACGTCAGCTTGATCGCCTTTGACTACCTCAAAAACAAGACCGTAGCCGCCAAGAACTACACCGAAGCCACCTTGAGAGACCTTGACTTGGAGTACATCTACTTTGTGGCCAATTTCACCAAGAATGTCACCCAGTGGAGCCTTGACTACACCAAGGATGCAGCAAGAATGGGAGTTGAATACATAAATGGCACCATGGTTGGTAAGTATATGATCCCAAGATCTTTCTCAGTAAAGAGAATTTGTTTTTCATTAATCAGAAATGATTTTGAATGACTATTTATTCAACTCATTACAGATTGGCTACTAACTTTGTCATACAAAATGTTCTTTTCAAAGCCGCCTTGTTTTTGGCCACATATGTGAGGAACTGTTTTTACCTTCCAATCAGAATTGCTGTAAGATATGGCCAGGAGCATTTAAAGGTTTCGCATGACTACAAGTATTCTTTTCAATACAAGATATCAAAATATGCATTGTTCACAAACTAAAAATTTAATTTGGATGAACTTTTGCTCAAATCAATAGATAAAACAATTTAATTTGTTTGCTGCAAGATTATTTATGAAATAAATTATTATGTTTCAAGTTAGGAAAAGATATAACCACTGCAAGTGATGCAACTGTATTCTCCTAAATAGAAGTAATTGAGATCAAATTAAAATTGGTTATAAATTTGATGCAAGATTTTGTGTACTAAATTTGCACTCCTTGTATTTTGTGTTTATTTAGGCTGGTTCATCCGCTATTATGAGATCCACCACATCCCATACAGTCTATACAACATCACCTACACTCATGTCAATAACACTCCCGAATACCTGCGCCAGATGGTTGAATTCAACAAACGCCTGACCATCGACTCACTCAACAAGATTGGCCGTCTTGAAGACAACAGCTTTGCTATCAACATCAGCCATCCACTCAACATCACTAGCTTCCGTAAATTCCCCAATCTGACCAACGACCAATGGGAGATGATCAACAACGCCACCGAAATGGTCAAGGTCTATGCCTGCAAGGCCCGCGAATACGTTGATGTGCTACGTGAAATTGCCGAGGAGAAATACACTATCGCCAAGGACTACGTCACAGAGATCTATGAACGTGAAAAGCCACGCATCGATGAAAAGATCAACCAACTGAAGGCCAAATATGAAGAGCTTAAGGTCAAAGTTCAAGAGCTTCGTGAACGCATCCCAGAATACCGTCAGAAGGCTATGGAGAAGTATGAAGAGCTCAAAACCAACTGGCCTGAATACAAGCAACAGTTGAAGGAAAAGATCCAAGAGATTAAGGAACAAATCCCAAGTTGGGATGAGATTAAGGCAATCCCAGATAGGATTATGGAAGAAGTTGATGCCATCGTCGCCAAATGGCCAGAAACCTACGTTGAGATCCGCTCCCAGATCATTGCCCTCCCAGGAAAATACCTCGAGCTGAAGAGCAAGATCCATGCCTGGATTGAAGAGCTTGAGTTCGACATCCCAATGGCATGCCAGAGATTGATGGACACAACTGGAGAGTACCCAAGAGTCCATGCTAAGATTGAAGCCATCTGCAACAAGATCCCAGAACTCCGCCTTGAAGCCGAAGAGAAATTGGAAGAAGTCCAGCGCTACATTGAGATCGCTAGAGTCTACACTGAACAAAAGCTTGAGCTCATGTGTGAAACCAGACCAACTGAATGCGAACAAATCAAGCAATACTGGCAGATTATCTCTGAGATCGATGCCCCATACGTGACCCAGCAACTCCAGGAGAACATCCCTGAGACTTGGGACCAGGCTAAGGAGAAAGCCCATGAGAAGTATGAGATCTTGAAACAGAAGATTGAGGAACTTAAAGTCCAAGCTGAAATCAAGATTGGAGAACTCGAGGTAGGAATTATATCTAAAGCATTGGCTAATCTATTTAATATCATGACCCCCTGTGGTAAAGTTTTGGATAACATGAAGGTGTCACTGTCAAATGTCAAATGGAAGTCAGGCCTGACAGAAATGGATGACACTTCCAACAGGGGGAGTATGGATGTTAAGTTGATTAGCCTATCATTTCATAACAAACCTTATTTAACACAAATTAATTATGTGCGGTGCTTCATAATTAATTTCCTCATCACTCACTGGATAGTTATTGGGAAAAATGGTTTCAACAAAACTTAAAATGTATCAAAGTATGATTATTAAGTATCTTTATTTGGATTGGTGTTCACATAAGTTGCGTTACACGGATCTCATCAAGTGTGTAATGTTTTGCATAGCTTTTCTATTATTGCTGGCGATCCTTGTTTTCTATTTGACAACATTCTCTCAAACTTCCCAAAGTGTAAAATACAAAAGTTGTGCAATACTTGTCTTCAATAGATTTATAATTTAACAGCAAAAACTTGTTTTACCAAATATTTGTGGGATGACCCTTTATATATCTTTACAGGTCTAATTGACCTAGTCCATGTTGAGCTAAAACCGATTTAAGCTGTAATTGGTCGTCCTGTGCACTGATTATCAGAAAAATAAGAATCACGCTAAAGCTCCCAAAGGTTAGAAAAGGTTACAAGAGAAAATTGCTTAAGTCCGATTACGTCATAGACGGGGGTCCTATATGGGCACGAAATCTCTGCCTAGTCAGCGCCCCTCGGGTGGCTTGGTATAGGTGGACATGGGATTGGGATGCGAGAAGTCCTTGGTTCGAGCTCCGATGGAAACCACCAATTTTTGACACCCTCATATCCGAGGAAATTAGATAGTTTAATTTTTGTCTCAAGAACAAGACAATATTTGTATTTTTAATTTTTTGATATTTACAGGTTAAATTGGAAGAACTCAAGGCCATTGCCATTGCAAAGAAAGATGAGCTCAAAGCCAAAATCATCGAAATCAGAGATCTCATCAAGCAAGAATACCCCAATGCCAAGGAACATCTCAGAAATGCCGTCGAACAAGTCAAGAACATGATTGAAGGCACCTACAATGAGATCCGCAAGATGCTGGTTGATTTCATCGAAGCCAACTACCCAACACTGAAGATGTATGTTGAAGAGATTGTCAATGACATCCTGGCTTACATTGTTGGTCTGCAACCTGTTTTGGACAAGGAAGGTAAGGCAATATTTTTTTATATCTAGTCAAGGGTGTTGGTAATATTTGTCTCAAATTGTTTCAACGTGGCAACACTATATACTAGTAACACATGTTTCATCAGGCATTGGCATTTCAATGCATTTTGTTTTAATGGCAGAAGGTAAAATAATGTAGGTCCTATAGAGATTTTCAATAAGCACAGTTAAAGCTAGGTCCCAAATCAGGCATGATACATCGGAACTGGTAAATATACATTTCAAAACCTCAATCTAATTAGATAAATTTAAATCCACATTTGCTGTCTATAGAAGCATCTCCTCAAAAACAACCCATACAAAAGGCAGATCACAGTTCTTTTGTTATGAGGATGCAATATAGTGTAAAGGAGCGCCATCTTTAGAAAAAAAAAAGTATTTATCTATTTTATTCAAAAATATTGTTTTGATAACAACTCAAAACTCAAAAAATCTTCTGCATTTTATTCTTACAGCTTCTGCCATGATCTTTGGACAACTTGGTGTTTTGACCTTCGACAAGAAATTGTACGAATTCCCCGGATACAGAGACGAGACCTGTACCTACGTCTTGGCCCGCGACTTTGTCGACAGAAACTTCACCCTCTTGGCTGACAAGAAATCCATCACCGCCGTCTTCCCAACCGTCGTCGTAAAGATCAATGACGAACACAAGGTCTACATCAACGGTGTACCAGAACTACAAGACCTACCATACCAGAGTCCAAATCGCGCTGTTCAAATCATCCGTGACGGACCATGGATCAACGTAACCACCAAATACGGAATCTCCATCAACTGTCACGATGAGCAGTTCCTTTGCACCATGAAATTGAGCAGCTGGTACCATGGCAAGACCCAAGGTCTCCTCGGAACCTTCGACAAGGAAATCGATAATGAAATGCGCAAGATTGATGGTACAAACGCCACCACAATCGTTGAATGGATCAACAACTACGAAGTAACCGGCCACTCCTACTGCCAAATCCCACCAGGTCGCAATGTTCTTCCAACACTCTCCGGAGTCTGCGATGAACCAGCTGCAGAGAAGATCTCCAACTGCGAGAACCTCTTCATTAACCCAGAATCTGCATTTGCCAAGGCCTTTGATGTGATTGATAACATGCCATTCTTCGAGCTCTGCAACTATATGGCCAGGGACTGCCGGGACATCTGTGAAGTTGCCCATGGTTACGTATCTGTGAGCCGTGCTGAGGGCATCATGATTGAGCACTCTCCACTCTGTGGTAAGTTTAGGGATGGGTTGGCAAAGCAGTTGTTCCCTTTCCTTTCACCATTGCGGCCCGGGTTCGACTCCCAGACAGACTAAGGTTGTATGTGAATTTGGTTGTTGATCCATACTCGTCCTGACAAGTTTTCTCCGAGCACTTAGGTTCCTCCTGCATCCAAAATTGAAAATTCTTTCCATTATTCTGTTTTTCTCAGACCAGAGGATCCTCAAAATTAAATGCATGCACTATTGGAATTCCCCCCCCCCCCCCGGATTAGCCTGGTTCTCCACCAAATGTGTTAAATAAATAAAATCAAAGTTATTTTTCTGATACTCCTGAAGTATTAACCAGTGTCAATATTTTAATTTAATGTTTCAAACACATGTTATATTGTGTAACATGTAGACTTATTTTTATATGACTTTTGATACTGCTGGCTCTTGCAACAAAATTTAACATAAAAAAGTTTTCGAAAAATTGTCACATGTATAAAAATGCAGTGGTAGAGCAATAATAATTTTAATGTTATGGTGAAAAGATTAATGAACAATCATGTTTTGGGTTTCATTCAAAATAAACTTATGTGCATATCCAATTTCTATTTTTCAGACCGTTGCGAAAATGATATTGAGCTTGATACCAAATTCAACTTGACCAAGATCGCAGAGAACACAGCTGATATCGCCCTCGTGGTCTCAGAAAAGGAACTCAACGACGCATCCCCACGCTACATCAAGGAACTCATCGCTAAGCTCGACAAAACTCTCGGCAAAGCCGGAATTGAAAACAACAGATACACTCTTGTAGCATTCGGTGGAGAAGGTGTACACAGACAACCACATCTGCACACATCAAAGAGCAAGGTCTTTGTCACCAAAGACGATCTTTTCTACGGAATCGACGAGCTTGCATTCGAAGGCCAATACCAGACAGATGCTATGGGCGCTTTAGAATATGCAAATAACCTTCACTGGCGCCAGGAGGCCTCAAGAATGATCATCTTGATCACTGAAGCTGAACGTGAGGTAAGCAGATGTAACAATGACTCTAATTGGTTGGTTATTAGAAATAATCATTCTATAAGCCAATAAGAGCAATGCTTTGAACAATTATGTATTAAAATTTCATTTTGAGGTAGGCAGATGTAACAATAACCATGATTGGTTGGTTATTAGAAATGATCATTCTATAAACCAATAAGAGCAAATCTTGAAACAATAATACATTTTAAATTTCATGTTAAAAATAAAATTACAAAAAAGAAATAAAATTAAATTTTTTTATTAAGTTTCTGGGAGGTCCAATAAACAATTGATGACATTTGACAAATAAATCCTGTAAACAGGTTTGAATTGTGACTAAAAACAACCCGACATTCAGATCATTCGAGTCTTTTAATCTTATTCCATAAAATTTGCATAATTTATGGCACATATTAGACCAAATTAATAGTTCAAGCAACAGAAAAAGTATCTTCTTGCCAAATGCAAAGTGTTCTCAAACTTTGATCCAGCTGTAATGTCAACAACCAGCTAAATTTTAATTGTGAAATCATACTTCAAACTTCTGCATTTTTAACAAAATGTTGTGTTATTTTTTTAACCCATACAGGAACCATACAACTCAACTCTGACCTACCAAGATATGACAACAAGACTTGAAGACAACTCCGTCAGACTTTTCATCTTCTCAGAATATGAGACACTCAACAAAGATGGAATCGAACCCGTCCTGGGAATCAACTATGACTCAACCGTCGTGACCATCAAGAAGACCTCTGCTGATTCATCATTCAAGCTTAAGCTCCCTAAGGGTCAATATGCCAAGATCGCAACTGCAACCAAAGGTAGGTTGATGTTTATTTGTAAATGCAAATTCAGTATGCAAATTTGGATTCGACAAGATGTAATTTACTTAATAAATACAATTGGCTGGCACAGAATATTTTGTTACGGCCAAAATTCACTTCCTGAAGCCATCAAACAAATTTGAGAATTAAAATGTGGGGTGTTAAGAAATTTTCTGAATTTCAATTAAAAGCAACTTTTTTTCTAAACCTCAAATTTTGATATCAACATACTGCTCATATTTTTCTCTTGACCCCTTGCAAAATTGTATTGATAAAACATATTTCATATGGATATAACTGTAAATTTCATTAAGGCTTTTTACGAACGTGAGAAACTGGGACAACTCAACAGTTGCCCCCCTGTTCAAAGGGATCTGACCTGAATTGGTAGAAATTTGTAAGAACCAGGGACAGTTTTCTCAAAATCAAGATAGTTATACCTACTAGCAGCTTTTTAAAATTTTGTAACAAACATGAGAACTGGGCAGCTATCTTTAAAAAAAAAAATTGGTCCCACTTCACAGGGAGCAATAATTGAACAACAAGACAATTTTGCTGAACTTTTAAAAAAGGCTCATTATATTAACCGGGAGAAAATATTGAAAGAGCAAGGACAATTTTCCCTTGCTGAACTTAAAAAAACCTTGTTATAATGACGATGATAAATATATCTCAGTATATATCAACACTTCTGCAGAAATTGATGTTCTCTCTCTTTTTTCTCTTCCTCCTCCAGGCGCTATGTTCCGTGTCAACATGCTGATGAGCAACGCCATCGACAGAAACGAATTCAACGCCCAGATCTCCAAGGTTCTCAGGAACTCCATCGAAACAGAGTTTGACTCCATCAACTACAAATCCTGCAAGTGCGCTCTGGATAGACATCAATGCCCAATCTCAGAATGCAAAACCATCAGGAAGTAAACTCTAACCTTTGAACTCGAACCTTTGTACTCTTATGAACTTTGACCCAAAGTAATCTTGAAGATGAGAAACATCATGTGAAAACATAAATTCTGTGGTGTTTTTTTCACTTCAAGTGTTCTTCATTATGACCATGGATATGGACTGTATAAATTATTTCTATGTTACCTGGTCTGTGATTTAATTGATTTTGACCATCAGCGGGGGATATTTTTCGTGTTAGTTATTTGTTAACTGTATATTAACATGTATATTGTACTGGTCGTATTCTTTCACATATTTATATACCACTTTTACATTCTGCGTAAGTTTATAAACAAAATTGAACTTAATCTCTCTGACATTGATGTAGTTACTAACAATTTTATAACATTTGTAGAAAACATATTAGTATTTAGTGTTTATTTTAGCTACAGATAAGTTTAGAATACATGAAAAAAATGTTGTAGTTTAAGAACATTTAGTCAACATAGTTTAGTTAAAGTAAGATACTTGGAATTTTTACCATTTTCAACAAATATGAGAGACAAAACTGTCGTGGTTGCAAAACTGACTTTGTCAAAAAAATTGAACTTAAAACCAAAATATGCAATTAGTTTTGTATGTATTTTCATTTATACTCTTATATGCTTTTAACATAGATTTTTATAAATGTTTTTTAATGTTTTCCATATTTTGTTTTTTACTAATCATGTCAAGAACGTGGTGAAAGTTAGACCAAAAAAGCACAGCAAATGCAAGAAAAATGAATGTGTAATGTATATTTTAAGAAAAGTATGGTTTTTAAACGCTTAAAATGTTTAATTTATTGAAATTAAGGGAAGAATAAAACATTGCAAAGTAAAGATTGATAGTATTTATCTTTTGTTGGTTTGTGGAAATTTAATAATGGGGAGGGGGAGCTCATATGTGATGGCTCACCCCATAAAGGGGGACTGCGAACACATTTCATGAAACTGGTGAAAAGAGGCAGCATAAAATTAAAAAATAATAGGAATTTCCATCAAGATTTACTGTTGTTAAATTTTATCGTCTTGATCAATTTCAACAAGTATGTCAAGATGTCATTTTAAAGCTTTGGAAATGCTGCAACAGATGAAATGATAAAATCAAAATTGATATCATCTGCAAAGTCTACCTCCCCTTTGGGATGAGCTGTCACATATATAAGTTATCCCCCCCCCCCCCCACAAAAAAAAATGTTGTATTGGAGTAACCCGTTCGACCCTATAAAAAAAATAAAGAAAACAACGACCATAAAGATTTCTAAAAGGAAAAAGAAAGAAAAAGACAAAAAAACGCTAAAAATCGCTGTACAGGCTCCCTTGAAACACCATGCGGAAGAAAACGTAAACTTGACAACGCAACAAGATGAATCTTGACCAAGTTCCCTCGCTGTGACGGAATAAACCTGTGGAGTTAAATATTGTGATTCCAGGGGAGTTGGTCAAGATCCATACTAGTGCCTCGACAACTCCAAAATGGCTGCTCCCATGCCCAGTTACAACGCGTCGGTAACATGCAAAGTGGGATCAAAATTGTTATTTTCTGTATTTCAGAGGGTAGATTTAACACTTGCAGTAGGTGAACATTCACAACAGTTAGTTGACGAGTTCATCAAAGATGAGAGCAAGTATGTTGTATTGTATCCTTGATAAAAGTTTGCAATTCGGAAAGTGATCCGTTTAAAGACGTGTTGCTGACTGAACAAAGCGTAATACTGCAAAACACGGGATACAGATATATGATGTGACATCTCTCCATGCGAATATGGTACATGCAGATTAAATAGGTTAAAGCTGTTTAAAAAAAAGCCATCTGCTCTATCCTATTTGAAAATTTCTTGTTACTCCAATACAACAATTTTTTTGGGCCTTAAAGACGTGTATGCAAGAGTTGAGAACAGAATCTTTCCTGGATGTCTTGAAAGTGACCTCACCTTAGCAAAAACAAGTTCCGAGGGTGAGAGCAGTCAAGTATAATGTTGCAGGCATAGCGTGACCACAGTTTTTCAAAGCACCCCTAAAAGGTGTTATTTTCTGTAGCCAGAATATACCCTTTTTCCCCTATTCACACCCTAAATGGGGATTTTTATTATTGTATTTTTATATATGGGGATTTTACCGATACCATTTTCACCCTAGGGTCTGAAAAAGTACCCTATTTCCTGAAAGTTTGTTTTTGATACCCTAAACGGGTCACCTGATTCACCCTTCAATCCCCCCCCCCCCCAAAAAAAAACCTAATTCCCCCTTTTCTTGGCCATGCTATGCCTGCAACATCATACTTGACTGGCCCCCTGGACAAAGTTCCAAGTAGAGAACACCTGAGAGAACAATCCAGAACAGAATTTGCTACCCATAAAAAGAATGCTGTGGAAGATTGGACAAGTTCATCACCCAAAAATTGTCTAAATTTTTGCATCAGTAAAAATGGCAGTACTCTAAGTTTCATTGTCAATCTCGACTTCTATAAAGTGTCAAAATATTTAGTTTCCTTTTATTCTTAATTATCGCTGACGACAATGACAAATAATACCCTCTAGAGTTGAAATCTTTGATTAGGCTTTATTAGTAGACCCAATGTGCATTCTATAATGGAAAAACAATGTTTAAAAACCAAAATTAACTTTTTTCTTAAAAATAGCATCAATATGTATTTAAGGGAATAGCCACATACCCAAGATAAGCATTCAATGCAGAATTCAAGTTTATTGGGTAGACGTTTGTTATTATCAACCATACCAAGTGAAAATCATCTGCAGATAAAATCTTTAAATTTTGTCCAAATTAATTAAAGCAATACTATAAAGTGTTAAAAATGAAGCGCCCCCTGCCAGAAATGATTTTTGATTTTTCTGGCTTATTAGGTTTGTTTTCGGTAGATATGAATACCCTCCAAACGATTAGTCTTAAAGATGCTTACTTTTTCTTTTATGGCCATTTGTTGAATTAAATTCGGGATCCCAAATTCAATTCCACATGTATTAGTATAGGAAAGGATGGATGTGCCTTTTATCCATATTTCAGTAGCAAAACAATTGTTTGACAAAAACGCTTTCAGATAGTCACATTCCTTCATTTTATGCTGTTTTTACTGTAAACCATTTTTGATCACAATCTTATAGTATTGCTTTAACCAGTATACTGAAATTATAGGCAAAATGAAAATTATTGGACAATGAAAACAAGAATCCTGGGTAAGGGTTGCATTTTCAAACAATGGGGCCCTGCACCCAGGATTTTTGTTTAATACATTGTCCAATATTTTTTTGATTTACCTATAGCACACACATGGTGTCAAATTTAACCCATTCCGAAAAATCAAGATTTTATGACCCTTACATCCCAACATTTATGTTGTGAATTAAGAACACAACTATTTCACATTTTTGTTCACATGTTTACAACTTAAATGTACATTTGGCTCTCCACAAATTGTAAATCTACATCGATGCTCATATCTCCACAGTTCGCTTAACATAAAAAGATATCACGACCGTACTCTGGCAACTAAATGGTAATTTGACTGAGAATGCGGCTGTCGGGCCAGTCAAGCGTTGTTCTTTGCTTACGCACAATTTGGCGGCAAAATGTAAGATGCGCATTGCGTTGTAGTCAAGAAATAGTAGCGCGCAACACAACGCACAGCGGAGTCACTACGCACTCGCGCAGCGTCGGTCTAGGCATGGCGCCCGCGTGGCGCAATCCCCTGACTTAGCCGGATTTTTAGGGTGCAAATAGACAAGTTTACTATCTTGATTTTTATTAATCTATGATCACGACCTTCCCATCATGCCTTGCTTACAATGGGATAGTTTGTACAGGTTGTCATGATGACCATCTTTGGTGATGAAACAGCATAAGTAGCAGACCTCGTTCCAATTTTGCATTTCAGACACGTTTAATCACTTAAAGCAATACAATAAGATGTTGATCAAAAATGGCTTTTAGTAAAAACAGCATAAAATCAGAGGTGGTTTTCAGGATATCCCACAATGCATTATTCTGATACACTGATATATAATAGGCAATAATGGTTTTCCGAACAAGAGGCTATTAGGAATTTGAGAATTCCATTGAATAGTACTCATTCATATCTTTCTAGGGATGTGTTTCTTTTCACAATAGCCCAGTGTTTACCCACATTGCTGACACCTCTAAAACCTCAGAAACCTGTACATAAGTATAGGAGTTGAATTGGATTTGCAGGCGTATTGTACAATGTTGCATTGCATCATGGGATATTGTGAAAACCTCCTCTGGCATAAAATGAAGGAATGTGACTATCTAAAAGCGATTCCAAGTGTATTTTGTGAAAAAATTGTTTTGCCACCAAAAAAAATGGATAAAAAGCACATGCATGCTTTCCTATACTAATACATGTAGAATTAAATTCGGAATCCCGAATTTAATTCAACAAATGGCCATAACAGAAAAAGTAAGCATCTTTGAGCCAAATCGTTTGGAGTGTATTCATATCTACCAAAAACAAACCCAATAAGCCCAAAAAATCAAAAGTCATGGGTGAGAGGGGGCGCTTCGTTTTTAACACTTTATAGTATTGCTTTAAAGCTATTCATGACAACATGAACAAAATATCCCATTGGAAGCAAGGCATGATGGGAAGGTCCTGATACCTTCTTTTGTGCTGAACCACCATAGATGTAGTGATTGACTATTTGCAGAAATTTGACACGATTTGAGTGCAAAGTTTTCATCTAAAAAGCTAAATTGAAAGAATTTAATGCAAAGATCAGAACCCCCCAAAAAGCCAAATTCACTGTCGAAGAGCCGTTATAATCCAATTCAATATCATGGCAACTATTCCACACTATTCAGGTGGCTGATAGATGGCTCCACATTATCAGTAATGATCATAATGATCAGTTATGCCTTAAAGTTGAGGCGAAAGTGAACTGTCAGGGTTTTTTGGTGCAATTCAATTTCTGGAATATAAACCTAAGTTTATATACTCTACAAATCTTGAAGTATGCAACAAGCAATTTGACTCTGTTACGAGATGCATAGCATATCCTTTGTATTCTACAACATTATGAACAGGTGGTTTAATATTGTGTAAGAGACTAGTAATGATTGATTTGGTCGTAACTGTGTATTATATTCTTATACATGAATTCTTCATGACTTTGGAATTATTTTGGACAAATTTTAATGCTACCACATGGATAAACATTAATCAGAAATTCATTTAAATATTCATCAAGATTTGGTATTTTGTTATGATTTGTGAAATACAGACTAATTTACTTCCCCGTATGGTCATATTGGTTTATATGCGTTAATCAGCTGTTTGTTGCATACTTCAAGGTTAGAGTCAAGTATAATGTTGCGGCATTGCGTGACCATGGCATTTCAAACACCCCCTAAAGGGTGATTGTTTCTGAAGCCAAAATATAGGCCTACCCTTTTCCCCTATTCCAACCACAAAATCGGGATTTTACCAATTCTATTTTCACACTAGGGTTAGAAAAAGAACCCTTTTCTTGAAAATGGCTGTTTTTGAGCTTTTTTGAAACCCTAAGCGTTGTCACCTGATTCCCAGTTTAATCCTAAAAAATAACCCTAAGTCACCTTTTTCTTGGTCATGCTATGCCTACAACATTATACTTGAGTGCCCCCCTTCCCCCATAGAGTATAGGCAAGGTCTACTGATTCAAACAGAACAAGCACATTGGTATAAAATATATTTATTTCAACATCAAGACAAGACCATACACACAACGGAATACACATATTGACTACAATGTTATTTCTATCCATAATTTTGATATACTGTACTTATCTGTCAAATCTAATAAAGAGTTACTGGCCAAGAGGACCAAAATAAAGTGCTATACAGGGTGTCCCAATAAACATTGTGCATGGAAACAGCGCTTATTTTCTCAGAAGTTAGGCACTCCAATGACCTCAAAATAAGATATTCTAAAGTACACGGTTTTGTTCATCATCACTTAAAATATCAAGAAAATCGATCAAGGCAAACCAGAGATATCAATGATTTTGTCAGCTTATATCATTTTCCTCCTGCACAATAAGAATCCTGTGGTTAAGTCTGTAATCAAAGGGCATGAAAAAGGGTCTATGCGAAATCAATACTTGAGAAATTTACTGTAAATATTTCTCATGCTGTTAGAGTCAATGATAATCAACAGCCAATGGAGACAGATTGACGGATGTGCAGCATGGTAATGACAATAAAAAAAATAAAATGAACAATTGTAAAACGACCTCTAACATGACTTTAAAGAATAGAACCAAAATATAAAACAACGCAACTATTAAAACACTAATGACACAAATATCATGTTATTGGTTTATGTTTTTATTGTTTGATATTAAGAAACAACATTATTTTGGTAATGTTAGAATTTTTAAAAGCAATGCGAAAGCAAAGCAATTTATTAAAAGATTTGTGATTAAAAAAATTCGTAGAGGTTTTCTCTTTTCTCAACAATTGTCATTAATACTAACTTTGTGAACATGCTTAACCACAGGAATCCCATTGTGCAGAAGGAAAATGATACAAGCAGACAAAATATATGATATCTCTGGTTTGCATCGATGTATTTTCTTGAAATTTTGAACGATGATGAACAAAACTATGAGCTTTAATATGTATAACTTTGAGATCGCTGGTGTGCCTAACTTCTGAGAAAATTAGCGTCGTTTCCATGCACAATGTTTATTGGGACACCCTGTATCCCGCATGCCTGTCAACATTTTTAAATTCTGATGCGGGAGACTTCTGTAATCACTTACATTTATGAGTAACGTTTATGGGTAACTGCCATACATGAGGCCAAAAAGGTACAACCAAGATGCATTTTTGATGCTCCTGTTGCATCGGCGATGCACTCGCATTTCTGGTGAGATTATGGACAAGCCAAAAATTCATGAGCATCATAATTCCCTGTGGAGTTCTTTTAGCTATGTTAGCTTTCATGATGTACTCTTGAAGCATCAAGATATCTTAAAGACATCTCTACAATATTGCAAACAAATCAAGAGAGTGACACCATTGTTTTCTGATTTAATACACACCAACAAAGCTTTCAAGATACATTTTTTATGCTCCTGTGGCATCAGCGATGCACTCGCATTTCTGGTGAGAATATGGACAAGCCAAAAATTCACGAGCATCATAATTCCCTGTGGAGTTCTTTTAGCTATGTTGAAAATATACGGGTGTACTTTTCCAAATCTAATATGTCGGTTGTACTAAAATTTATGCCCCAGAATATTATAGGCTACACTACAATGAAATCCAAGTAAATAAAAACCATCCAAATGGTAAAGTGCTCAACCCTTAAGGAGCTTAATACAAAAGTTATAGACTTAGTTGTTACATCAGCTTACATGCTTGACAAATTTGTTTCGTAAGGGAGGCCTCAGTTCCACCATTCTGCATTATTAGCTTCTGAAGAGCGAGGGTTGGCCTTTGGCCTCCCTTGCAAAACAAATTTGTCAAGCATGTAAGCTGATGTAACCAAGTCTATAACTTTTGTAAGCTACACAACTGGATTCTGAAGAAGCAAATTGTCAGTAAAAGTCAAAAAGTTTTCAAGAGATGCATATACTCTATAAACTTAGAAGTATGCAAGAAGCAATCAGACTCTTTTACGAGATCCATAGCATATCTGTTGTATTCTACAACATTGTGAACTGGTGTTTTTGTGCTGTGGAAGAGACTAGTAATGATTGATTAGGATTGATTAAGACCAAATTACTGCATATTGATTTTTTTTAAATGTAAATCGTTCATGATTTTGGTATTATTTTTGGTGCTACCACATGGACAACCATTGAAAATAAGTTCATTTGAATATTCAGCAAGATTTGTTACAGAGTTATAATTTGGGAAATACAAACTACTTTACTTCCCTGTATGGTCATATTGGTTTATGTGTGTTAATCGACTGCTTGTTGCATACTTCATGATTTATAGGTAACTTTATAAATGACCATAAAACAAAAGTTACAAGACTACACAATAAAATTAAACACATAACTTTACAAACGAGCCTTAAAAAAAAGTATACAAATTGTAAATGAACTGTTTCAGAAGTTATAAATATATAATATACAATATACAAAATGAATGGGCTATTCCAGATGTATTCCGCACACACCTACGGAAGGCATGTCCAAGCTGATATTTTGGCTGTCAATTCCAGTTGGAGGGTATGGAAGGCACAGCAAATTGTTGAAATTCCCGTTATTAGTTGACAACTAATGAAATCTGGAATTCCGGCAGACTGTCAATATGTAAATTTGCTCAAATTCTATAATTTTGCATCCCAATTCCAGAAGCCTACAAATCATTTTTGTGCCGGCAAATAAATTCCAGCTGTTATTTTTACTTCCAATTCCAAAAGTGCCTTCCATAGGGGGTGGGGGTGAGGAATACATCTGGAATAGCCCAATACTACGAGTTGACAAGAAAATGTGCTAATCCATTAACAACTATACCTACATTTCCCTCATGGAAGATTTATACAAGAGGTGAGTGAATTTCAAATGAATTTGCTCAGGCCAAAAAAATATTGTTTTTTCGTTCATAAGGCTCCTAAAAAATTAGGTTCGGTAAATTGCATTGTTGCAAAACTGCTGCTTTAACATTGGGAATATTATATCCAATATTGATAGCTGAATAATTGAATTGCAATTTGATTGCATCAAAACCTTTTTCAAATTCACAGAATGTCATGTGAGTACAAGAAAGGTGTATCTGCAATAGCTGCCATTTTTCATAAATTTGCACTGCACATATTATGATGTCTAACCTTGGGTCAGTTGCTCATGAAATGCACCGTCATGTAGGGAATTTTATATACCTCACATATACATTCATGTCCTCTGATTTGTTAAAAGTGAGGGCTTGCTTGGGTTTGACTAGGCCCTATAAATTTACTTGGCATATTTTTCACTAGGCCCGCTCAGTGTATTTTGTGCTGTGTAAATTGAGCTTCATGCATGCTACTTATAATAAGCATTCTTGGCGAAAGACACGCTGTATACAAAACGAACATTGTCTTCTTTTTGTTCGGGGTACAGTAAAAATTATTTCCTTTTCAGTCATTTCAATTCGTGAATATGCCCTCAGCTTCCTGGTTATAATAATGGTTTTGAGATCACCTCGGGAAAACAATTTACATCATGCCCTTCAAAGCAGTCAATATTTGTATTATAGATCTTATGATAAATAAGGCCAAGTAACAAAAATAACTGGTTGATGATTGTCCTGACTTTTGGAAAAGTTGGTGAGGGAGGCCCTTGTTATTTTGCTATTTTTTCCAAGATGTTTGCCATGTCAAAAATGGCCACCATAACATATTTGAAGATGATATGATATTTTTTAGGTTATTAAAGTGCAACGAGGATCCTGTTCACTTGTCAATACCAATTAAACATGTTTGGTTGATATTTTTGTTTTGTTTAGGGGCTTTTTTAATTTAAAAAAAAAATAACAAATAACAAAAAAATTGGTGCAGCATCCAAAATCAGAGAGGGAGTGGACGATCGACTGGTTCTTTTTGTTACTTGGCCTAACAAGACAGTGACAAGAAGCATTTCAGTCAACTACACATGACCGACTGCCCATAGACCAATCACGGCCAACCATTTAAGATTTTCAACACATAATGTTCTAAAAACTTTTTCTCATATTTTCAAAATTGGGGCGTGTTGGAAAAGGCCAAATAAACATATCTGTTTTTTGGCCTAATTGAATAATTGGGTAAGAGTTTATTAGTTGAAGCAGAGACTTAGTTATAGACGTCTCTGGTTGAAGTACCTAAACCATTTAAAAAAACTTATATAGATGATTCGCTGAAGTGAACGTATCTATCTTCTTCCCTGTTTTTCACAAATGTTCCAAATATCTCAGTGCCATTATTGTTTCCATGAATGTTCCTGCTTGACTATCAAGTATATCGAACATGGGTTTCTTCATCATTTCAAAACTGCTTCTTTTACATTGGTTAATACCAACTGACATTTGGGCGCTCTACACAGGAGTGTAATTCAGATGAATGCGAATCTCCATAAGCCGCTTTGCAGTAGACTGTGGTTACACGGGCGTCAGATCCGGATCTGCTATACAGCACTCTGCGTACATGCGTATGTGTAAACAGTCTACGGAGATACGGATCTCAGAACTGGATCTTGGAGATGCCCATGCATCTGAATCTGCGTTCCGTGTAGATTGCCCCATTAATAGTTGCAAAATTTGGTAAGAGAATGATAATCATAAAATCTTTAACAATCCTCTTTTCATCAGTGTAAGGAAAGTAAGTGGCAGGAGTCTTGCCTACTTTACTGCTTCAGGATTCACATATCCTTCAGTAGAAGCAAATAGTATGATGGACTGGAAAACTTTTTGTCAATGACGAATTGCATCTTCTATGTGTGAATATTGAAAGCATACTGTTGGCGTATCTTAGCATAAATTATTATTTGCGCATTTTGCCTCAAGCGCAACTGAATCTCGGCATCCGGAGTTGATTTTGGTAGAGGCCGAGTGTACCCGAATCCAAATACCCCAATTTGAGCTGCATGGCTGCCGATGCCATTACATGGGCCGGCATACTAGGTCCACAATCTCTGCTTTTAATGGCCTTGGTATATAGGCCCAACCTCCTCAAATTGGTGTTCTCTTGTAACTCACAGATGATGAACTCGTCATGTGAGTGCAAGAAAGTCGTATCTGCAATAGCTGCCTTACGTCATAAATTAGGATTGCACACTGCATGACCTCAAGTCTTGGGTCAGTGGTTCTTGAAATCAGAACCACTGACATAAGACCGGAACATGTTGAGGGATTTTTCACATTCTTGTGATAAGGTGTAAAATAAATTTAACTTAGGGCAGCCATTGCAGATACGACTTTCTTGCACTCACATGACAAACTGATCATCCCTGTTATTCTCATGTTCACAAATAGATGCAATCACTGCATCACTTCAAAACTGCTGCTTTCACATTGAAAAATACTATCCGATAAAAGACAGATGAATGATTGGGTTAGAGATTGAAATCTCTGCATCA
>JXSR01S028569.1:38546-50525 GCA_000969725.1 Ophiothrix spiculata
GAAAATGTAACACCATGAGAAAAATTCTGAATGAAAATGACTACAAAAATGACAAAGTATATCTAGGCCTTTAATGCACCTGTCTGTTGTTTCTTTAACCATTGAGTTCCTGTGCACTAGCAGGGAAGGCCTACTCATAAATAAAAAAATAAATACGGGGGATTTATAGTGCGCTATGCCTCCCAGATTTGTAATACCACTCGGCCTCTGCACACCTGTGAGGCTGACCACTGTGGCCCAAGCCATACCAAGCATCATTTCAGGTTCTGCGGTAACCTCTAGGGGCGCTGAACCTTGATCAGCCCATATTTGCACCATCGCTGCCCGGATCAGCTCCCCGAGTTACATACGGGTTTCTACGAGACAATTAGCAGTTAGTTCCTTGTCCAAGGGAATTTGAAGCACACTCAACTTTTGGCACCAGCAGGGTTCTCATTGTGACAGTGCAGGGATATGTGAAGTATACTTGGTACATGGTAAAAATAGCCCAAACCCTAACCGCCCTAAAGTTCACCAAGAAGTGCGTAAGTCCGAATACGTCATAGATGCGGGTTGCATATGGGAACGAAATCGCTGACCCGCCAGCAGTCCTGTGGAGGCCTGCTAGTGGTGTGCCACGCTTGGGAAGCCAGAGGTCATGGGTTTCAATCCCGATGAAAACATGCTTTTTTCTTCTATGATGTAGTTGGACTTTGGCTAGAAAACGGAGCACCTCTCAATTCAGTAGGGCTAATAATGCTTGTTGTAATGTACACTAACCCTAACAGCCCTAAAGCTCACTGTCAAATATCACCAAAATGCGCCCAAGGTGCGGGTTGCATATGGGAAAAAAATTGCTGCTCGGGCAGCAACCCTTTGCCAGCTAGTGGTGTGCCTCACTTGGAAAGTCAGAGGTCACGGGTCGAATCCTGGTGAAAACAATATGACTGCAGTTACTATAATAGGCAATTCAAATCGATGCCACAAGCCCTGTATATTTGCGGAACGTTTGTCAGGGAAATAAAATCATATTTATGGCATCACTTTAACAGCAAATTCTCAAAGTGTCAAATCTCTGACATAATATTTGAATAAGAAAAAAGTTATATTAAGTAGTTTCTGGATTATTGCCAATTGGTTGATATTGAAAATGCATTCTAAGAAAATCTTATTTATGGCTCATTCCAGTGGAAACTGAACCTTTTTTTATTTCAAGCAAAAAATCAGCTTTTTTATTCGATCACATAAGCAAGTTTTTCAGTCATACTTTTGTTACTTGGTACGTAAGGAGTATTTTCCAATCAGAAATTGTAAAGTTCGTCTATCCGTGCATGAATGAGCACATGTTTTGTTTCAAAAATGTCACAAACGTTACCAAAAAGTTACACCAAAATGTCACAAACGTTACCAAACGTTACAACACAAAACAATGCATTAAAATTATTCCTGGCGATATAATGTTCTGTAATTTTTATGAAATATTTGTAGATATGTTTCCCATAATCGGTGTAAGGCGCAATAAAAAAATCGTTGACACTTCAGAGAAATTGTACTTTGAAGTCATTCGGAGAAAAAACCCATTTCCGTGCGCGGTCACAAACATTACAGAACGTTACATGGACTTTACTCAGGATTTGGGCAATTGATTTAATTTTCAAACATC
Source organism: Ophiothrix spiculata (assembly GCA_000969725.1). Taxonomy (NCBI): domain Eukaryota; kingdom Metazoa; phylum Echinodermata; class Ophiuroidea; order Amphilepidida; family Ophiotrichidae; genus Ophiothrix; species Ophiothrix spiculata. The sequence goes on from JXSR01S028569.1 coordinate 40,189, forward strand.
TACATGTCTTGACCCCACCAGTGAGCACAATTATCAACAACAAACTTGTTGATATAATGTTTTTGCTAGGTTCTGGGGCCGTTTAAAAGTGAAATTTTTAGGTCACAAACGTTAATTTTGATGCTTTTAAATGAGGATATGACAAAGTTCTATGACACTGACCTTTCTGACAAGTCATAGGTCAAATAATTTGCTAGGTCAGTTAGCAGAAGTGCAAAACAAGAAATGTCCTTTAAAAAGGCAAGCATCTGGGTTATTGGTAAGCAAGATCTTATGCAGAAGTTTTTATGTTAAAAAGTATAAATCTCAGCCCGACACTAGTAGGGGTCTTTCAGTGACAAAATTGGTCAAAAAGGGGTCTTTCAGTGTCAAAATGCGAAATATTGGGGGTCTTTGGGCAAAATTTATAGAAAAAACAGTAGGGTCTTTCCAGGTCAAAATGGCTAACAAAATTTGAAAATTTTGATAAATTTAGCAAACTGTTTGATGAACTTAGTGAAATTTATGAAAACATTAAAACAAATTAAGAAATCAGTGAGTCTTTGAATAACAAAAGTTGTTTAAGTGACAAGGAATTTAACAAAATAGGGGTCATTGAGTGACAGTTGGTAAAAATAAGGGTCCTTCAGTGAGAGTGAACAAAAAAGCAGGGTCTTTCTGGTGGCACATGGTGTGTAACTCAAAGTTGTGTACTCCCCAAGGGGATTTAGAGCTAAAAAGTTCCTGGTACAAAAGGTCCATGACACTGAACTTTTAAATATCTGTCAATTCCTAGGTCAAACACTTTATCTTTGGGAAGATAAGTATTTATCTAAAGAATTTTCTGGATTATTGCCAAACAATTGATTTGCCTCTAAAATACACTCTTATTAAAATGGGCTCTTTTAGGCAAGGAAAAAATGTTTTACAGGCTCGACCAACCCTAAATTTGCATTTGGAAGATTTTCTTAGTTTTGATAAAAATCATGTAAAATCAGCTGTTTTGGGGGCAAAAAATTTCTTTGTAAAAATTTTTCTTCTTTTCTCCTATTTTTGTCAGATTTTGGGGCTATATTTTAGGCAAAAACAAAATTTTACCGACCGACCAACCCTACTTGAAAAGTCCGCTTGTCCGTGGAACAGGTGGGTTTTTTTTTTCGTCGCCTAAAAGTAAGATTCTTTCTTGGGGCATAGAAAGATTCTGAGTTAAGGGTAGTGTCAATCCATTTTGGCCTTGAGTTTATTTTTGTACAATATTGCTTCCAAACCTTTTTCTGTCAAAGATTAAAAGGAGCTTAAAAGGTCCGATTGCTACAAAAATATTGCTCAAATTTTTCTCATAATCCCTGCAAAATTTCACAGTTGAGTTATGTTTCGTTTTGGAGATATATATGAAAATGTGTCTAATTATGGTAACCATAATTCATTTTACACAGTAATGTATAGGAGGCTCCGAAATACAAAATTGCCCATAAAATCAAAACAGTTTGACTGATTCAGCTGAAATTTGAAACGTGGACCTCTGTAGTGGTTATCTTCCATATGACATTGAAAACTAAATTTTGGACCAAGCTCCTTTAAGTTAACCCTGCCTTTATGCATGGTCCAACAAAGAATCAAAGTAAATAGGGCCCGTGGGGGTGCAGTCAAGTATAATGTTGCAGGCATAGCATGACCACAGTTTTTCAAAACATCCCCTAAAGGATGATTATTTTCTTAAGCCAAAATATAACCTTTTTCCCCTATTCACACAAAAAATTGTGATTTCACCGATACCGTTTTAAAGATAACATGCTGCAACCAAATGCTATCCGGACACTGGCTCAAAATAGAAGTGAATGGAGAAACTATGTGATCGCCTGCTGCGCAGCCGAACGATGATGATGACATAAATGCAGTCAGTTGGTGGTGTGCAAAAGTTGAAGAATGTGTGTAAATATTTTGGTTCTATCACACACAAAAATTAAACTGAAAGAATAACACTCATTTTTAAGAGTGTATAATATATTTGTGTATTTCATTATCTACCCCGTGATACTAGATATCACAAAACACAACAAACTTGGTACAAAAGTGGGAGTAACTCTAGAATAGGGTAACAAACCCATCTCCAACCAAGCATGAGGGAGTATCAAAAAGTTGTAAAGATCACCAAGAAGGACACAAGCTATATTGATGAACTTTTGTCAGGATGGGGCAAAAATAACATAAATGGTACTTATACTTTCAACAACTCACTGTATATCTTTATACAGAAGCGTATCGTTATCGATTCGTAATGAATCCACAGTTGATATTCAAATCAGCGCATCACCCACGGCACGGCGTATACGGAAGTGCGTTTACGCAGTACACAAAAGTCGACACACTGATCATCGTACGTCGGGCACTTATAAAACGTGCATAAGCCCGGTGCTTGTGAAAAATTGATAATGTCAAAGCAGCAAACATTCACAAAAAATATTTTTATGAGTAGGCCAATTTGTTAAATTGAAAACATCTAGAATTTAATTCATACGTTTTCAGGAAGATTTTCGTTGTTGAAAGAAAGCCACCCATGCGTGATAAAAATACGCAGGCGCATGGATGCATCGTTGTTGATTCGCGATGAACAACTCTGTGGCGTGTTTGAATACCTAATTCTATTCAGATGTGGATAGATGTCAACAATGTGAATCCGCTAACCAGAAGAACTGAATGGAGAAATCAAGGATACGTGGCATAATTAAATCCCTGTATTTGAAGGTTTACAGCCCAGTTATTCTTATGATGAAATGTTTAATACCATAGTATAGGTTAGAATCTTCTCTTTCCATTGATACCAAACTTATGGGTAATTGAAAAAAAAAATGACTTCATAATGACGTAATAAAACATGGCCGACCACAAAATGTTATTTTAGCAAAATACAATAATATGGATTTTTGGATTAAAGAGGACTCTAACAAAGTCAGTCTGTGGACAGTAGGTTTTACGTGGGAGAAATGTGTTACTTTGCACAGTGGCTATGAAAACGTGACTAAAGGGTCACATAATAAAATCATGTTCCTGGCTATATTTCTTCTTGGTGATCTTTAAAACTTTTTGATACCCCTTGTATGATAACAAAACAATGTGCATGGTTTAAGATGCGTAAATTCTAAAGTTAGAATTATTCGCTTATTGCACAGTTAAGTTAGAATTATTCGCTTATTGCACGGTTCGCCATTTCCGGGGAGAGCTTCAATTTGATAGTTAGTTAAACTAGTATGTTACATAACGATGTATTCACTTCATGCAAGGTTAGTGGTTTTTGAAAGAGGGAATGAAACTGTTAATCGTAATATTATGTAAGGTCCCATTCATCTCACAAGCCAGGTCGAGGCTCTCCCCAAAATTGCGAAACCGTGCAATAGGCCAATAACCCAACTCTTGGACAACATTATGGAATATTTGGCCTGCCATGCCACACACAGGGACCTGAGCTTGGTTTTGTGACTAGTCATAGCTTACTCTAAAGACATCTGAAAAAAAAAACCTCTTTTCATTCATGGTGGGACCAAATTGCAGTGTGCGTGAACAACAAATCAAGCAAATTGATCATCAAGTCACACAGCGACAGAACTGTTAAATCATGCGAGTTCACGAGTATCGTGTGAGTTAACCTCGGCACACAAGTTTAACATTGGCGCACAAGACACATAAAAGTGAAAAGTTTTTTTGGTTTTTGAAGGGTTACTGCATGTTACTTCTGCGCACATTCAAGTACTCACCTCTCTGGTACAGCAATAAGGAGAATCCTGTTATTTCCCGTTAATGAAATTGTCAAAATTTCTTTCATTAAATATGGTTAGGAATTGTTTGTATGGTCAGTTATTAAGATGAGATTTATGGTTTAGGTTAGGCTTAGGAAAAGCAATAGGGTTGGACATTTTTGAGCATTAGGGTTTGAATTAAGATTTAAGGTTTGGTTACCGAAATATTACAAGTCAACGTAAAGTTGTCGGGAAGTAAAGGATTCTTCTTCTTGCTCTGTGAAATGGCAAGTGGCCATCTTTCTGTGTTTATCCACATTAAAATCGTCTATGTAACGAATTTGTTGGTCCAAAAATGTCAAATTTTTGACCTATTTTTGGCAATATTTCTAAAAATAAGATTTTAAAAAAATGAAAATTTGAAAAATGTGTTCCTAGATATTGCTTTCTAGATTCTAAAAAGTAAAATGATTCAAAATTTTACCAAAGCAAAATTTAGTTAGCTTTCCTGTAAAATTTTGGGCCCAGAACATGATTTTTGGACCTTTGGACCAAAATGTGAAAATCACACATTTTGGTCCCAAAAATGACCTAACCATCATGTTCAGAATGCAAATCCGCTTCTAGAAATATATACTTTTTTTGATTTAATTATCCCTTGCCGAGTTACAGAGCAAAAACCATTTCTGATAACGAATAGTCAACAGGGCCCTATCCCTATTAACCTGTTGTCCCGATTAATCAAATTACAGAAATCACTGTAAGTGAGATGTTGTTCATATGTCAATTATTCAAAAATCCTGTTTAACAGGGGGGGGGGAAGAGAATGGGGTCAACCTTCCCCCTTGGGAACCAACGGGTGGGAAATACCATGGTCACTTAAGTGTTAAGCAATGTTGACTGTATAGCAATTGCTTCACTGCAAAATTACAACATCGGAGTGTGGCCAAACTGCTTTGGCCATGGAACCTTTGCAAATACAGGCTGTCCCCTTTATGTTAACTTTTCCCAAATCTAAAGACTTTACTGGCAACCAAAAAAATGACTTCAAATCAGTCAGGTTAGCTCTCGCTCGCTTGCGGTGCGGAAGGTCCCGAGTTTGAAACCCGCTGGTGCCAAAAGTTGAGTGTGCTTAAAATTCCCTTGGACAAAAAACTAACTGCTAATTGTTTTGTGGAAACCCTTACAAAACTCCGGGAGCTGATCCGGGCAGTGATGGTGCGTATGTGGGCTGATCAAGGTTGCCGTAGAGTCTGAAATGATGCTTGGTGTAGAATGGAGCTTACTTGGGCCCCAGTGGTCAGCGAACACCTGTATAGTGTGCAGATACCACATGGAATTACAAATCCGGGAGGCATAGCGCACTAAAAATCCCCAGTATTTATTTAAATCCAACAATTGGAATGTTTGCATGTCGCACAGTGCACCTGGTGCTTTAATTACTCTTTGTTTCCCAGGTACAGGGGTCAGAATTGTTCACACAGACACACAAAGTACCGCTGAATGACACATGTCAATCATGGATAAATCTAGGAGTTCAAATGATGAGTTTGTCCATTTATTGTTCATTGTTTAAATTTGTGTTTGACTTACAGGTTCAATGGCCAAACAAAGGTGAAGGAGAGAGATCAGCATTTACCCTAACTCATTACAGTCCAACAGAATCTATGAAGCATTTAGGCCTATAAAATTGTTAAATTGCGCTAAATACTGAATTTCATAAATCACTGCTGTTGATAGGTATAAAATCATGGGGAAAGTATACATTAGGTCCCATCAAAACCTTACCGTAAGGCTGCAATCACATAAAAGTATACGGTACACGGTATTCGCTATACGCTCCCGGGGGGAGGCACTCATATTTGAAATTGACGGTGATTATCCCCATCACTAAACACATGGGTGCCTTCCCAGGAGCGTATAGCAAATAACACATACCGTATACCAATGCATATACTTCTATGTGTTCGCAGCCTAACACTAACCCTAAATCCTAACTCTTAGACTAACCCTATCCCTTAACTCTAACCCTAAACCCTATCCCTAAAATCTTGGATAGGACCTCAAGTATATTTGGCTCGGAATCACCAGAGATCCCTCCATGGCATAAGTTGGTGAGTCACACAGTAGTGAATCTTGGTCATGGTTCGAATCCCAACAAAACTAAGATTAGGAGACAGGTTAGAAATGTGAAGATACAAGTCGTATCTGCAATGGCTGCCATGAGTTATATTTTTTAGCACCTTATCACAACAAACTGAAAAATCCCTCATAATTTCTGTGGCATATGTCAGTGGCTATTGGAATGGTTTTTCAGGTGACACCGTCATCTAAAGAACCACTTCATGGGCCACTGGTAAGACTGGACATTACACAATGTGCCATTCAAATTTGTGTAACATGGCAGCTATTGCACATACGACTTTCTTGCACTCACATGACTATAAGTGGTATTCAATTTTCATGATTGCAAATCACATTATACAAATATCCCAAAACCCTTTTGAATTTTTCAAAAAGCTTGCATGGTTGATTTGATATTTTGGAAAAAAAAATACTTTCAAATAAAAACAAATTGGGGAAAAAAATCAGATGATTAGCATATTATTATCATTGTGCATCAATTGCAGAATGCCGTGTCTGAGGCACCTTATTTGAGGACCATAGAACTAAAAGGGGGTCGAGTCACAAAATCTTGAAAATTGAGTTGTGTCAATTTTCTGCTACAGAATTCTCATTTCTACATTCTGTACAAGTTTTGTAGTAATTCGATGATCAGAGCATGTGTAAGAGTCACTGCAAGATACAGCAATACCATTCAAGACAACGCAAATAATATTATGTTTGTGCCATTTCCTCAGGTTGTACTCAATGTGACTTAACCCCCTTCTGGTTCTAGGGTCCTCAATTCATATGTTGACAAAAGATACCTGAACAGAGACATGCCATTTGGCGCCTGGTACGCCATGTTATGGATGTGTAAATATACTCAAAATTAAGACTTCTAATTCCGGCCAGCCGCCATTTGTTAAGATTTTGCTTAGTAAATAAATAGAAAAATTCCTTGAGATATGAAGCATCATGCATACAATGATTCGGAAAAAAAACAAGAAAAATACATGGATCCTCTGACAGAAAAAAAATCAGATTTTATTCAAAAATCCATCACTTCTGAAATACACACTATACACAGAAGAATCAAACAGTACGAAGAAACTAATATTCTGAACTTTTTGAAAAATTGCATTTTGGATGGAGCTACGGTTATGTAAGAGGGCGTTAAACTAACTAGTACTGTATTACACCTCAATACAAACTCCATCTACAGCAAGGATGCTAATGAGAATACCTTTAGTTATTTTTAAAGTCTGATTGGTCTATGTGTTAAGACAAATTTTATCTTTAAAAAAAGGGACGACACAATCTTCCTCCAGCCTACCAACACATAATTTTTGTCACATGACCAAACATCATCAACCCATAATTTTGTCACATGACCAAACATCATCAACCCATAATTTTGTCACATGACCAAACATCATCCGGGTCATGTGAAAACCAAAAAAGACCTTCAATTTGAAAAATTCATAGCAGATACATGATGAAAGCTCTCGTTAAGTGAACAATCTATTGGTTTAACTATAATTAAATTTTATCTTTCTCTCTTACACCCATCATTTTTAACTTCCATTTTTATTTTGGAAAAAGTCAACTCCTAACTTTACTAGAATGAATTTCATTGTTGTAAATAAGTTGGGCAAAATTTATGTTTATCTAAAACGTGACCCGTGCTTTTAAAGTCGGCATAGTAAATTACGAGATACGGGCCATTGAAGCTGAGCATAGTCAAAAATCACGTCCAAGATCGAATTTCTAATTTCATCATTTTACCTTTGAAGTGTATTCTATCATATTAATCAGGTTCCAACATCCAAACATAAGACAAACGTTTAAAAAACCAAGATAAAAATTCTTTCTCCATTCAAGTTTTACAAGAACAGAAACGTTAAACTCAATTTCTCAGAACTAAAACTTTCTGAATCAGCCCGATGCCTTTTACCATTTTGAATGTTAACTTTGCAATCGAACATCCAATAACCAAAAGCAAGGTGTCATTTTAAAGTTTAAAATATAATCTTAGATGAGACCAAGAAATTAATTTTCATTTTAGGACCCTTAAGGTACCATTTGATATGATGGGTCACAAATGGTATTTCTGAGAAAGATTTGAGATGCTCAGAAATATTTCAAAACAAGTGCTAGGTTGGTATAGTATTCCAACACTTCTTTCACATATTATCCATTAAACTGTCTAAAAGTGCCCAATATGCGCAATCAACTATAGGCTAAACAGTAATATATTGGACAGTTTAAACAGAAATCCAGAGTGTAGGGCCCAATTGTTTGTTAATGTAAGCCCTGCCCTGGAGTTTTGTTTATTTTGTCCAATAAATTATTGTTTGGCCTAAATATCACTTTGTTGGGTACAAGTTATGTCACAGCCTCACCTGTGAACAGGATCAAAGCAAAAAACTTGGGAACATGTTTTAATGAGATTTCGGGAGTTTTTAGTAAAAAAAAGCTCTCTATTTATGAACCTTATCCATCCTCTCTTTTAAAAGTAAAAATAATTTTTTTCATAAGTCTGCAGAACAAACTAAAATGAAATGTTAGGCAGAAATTGAGGAAACAATGGGGGTGCTAAATGACAATTGTGTGCCCCGCCCCCAGGATGCACAATTAATTCTTGTTAGACACATGATAGTTTGTCCAGTCCAGTTAAAGCTGCAGGGCACTATTCAAGTGTGTTTAAGGGCCCTGTCAACCCTTTTTATTTCAGAAATGTGTTTTGCTCTGTAACTCAGCAACGGATAATTAAATTCAAATTAAAGTATACATTTCTAGAAGCGGATTTGCATACTGAACATGATGGTCGGGATATTTTTGGACCAAAAGTGTGTAATTTTGGACCAAGGGTCAAAAAATCATGTTTGGGGGCCCAACATTTTATGGGAAAGCTAACTAAATTTTGGTTTGGTAAAATGTTGAACCATTTTACTTTTTAGAATCTAGAAAGCAATATCTAGGAATCCATTTCTCAATTTTTTTATTTTTATTTCATTTTTTGAAATATTGCCAAAAATAGGTCAAAAAATGTCATATTTTGCTAACAATGGTGTCAGGAGTGGGATTTTTTGACATTTTTGGACCAATTTTAGACAATATCTCCAAAACTAAGACAAAAATCAAAAATTAAAAGATTTTGCTTTCTATGTTCTGAAAAATAAAAAAGTTCAAAATTTTACCAAAGCTAAGTTTAGTTCGCTTTCCCGTAAAATTTTGGGCCAAAAACACAATTTTTGGACCTTAGGGCCAAAATTTCGCATTTTGGTCGAAAAATGACCTGACCATCATGTTCAGCATGTAAATCCCCTTCTAGAAATGGATACTTTTATTTGAATTTAATTATCCGTTGCTGAGTTACAGTGCAAAAACTGTTTCTGAAAACAAAGGGTTGACAGGGCCCTTAACTGATTTTGAAATTTCTGCCTAACTTTACAAATTTTTCTACACGCATATAGTACAACCAACAGAAAAATATGTTATATTTAAAAAAGGTACTGGTGAGGAAAGACAAGATTTCTAAAATAATTGAGCATTAATGTATCACATGTTGATACATTCAGTTTGACGAGCTGGCAAATCACAAAGATTCATGTGTGTGTGGGTCGGTTGGGCGTTAGGCCTAAAAAAAATTGTTTGATTGGTGTAACCCAACCGACCATATTTTACTGCCAACCCTAAATATTTATATTTTTTGAGCATGGTAAAAAACCTTCAAATCCCAAATTTGATGGGAATCGATTCAAGGGGACCCTCGAGATATGGCTTGCAGGATATTCAAAATGACAAATAAAAGTTGTGTTACAGAAAAAATGAAGACGTTTTTGTATATGCGTCGTATATTTTGTGTTCTTATAATTTCTATGTTATACCAATCAAACAACTTTTTTTAGGCCTTATTGATGTGGAGGAAGTAGAAGGTGAGGGGTGTATATAAGAGCGGCCATTTCATAATCCTCTTTCGATTTTTTTTTTGCATGGGGGACAAAATGACACACTTTGTAGCAAAAGGTAACACTTTTCCTAACAGTGCTCAACTGTTTTCTCAATTTCTGCCTAACTAAATTACATGATAGTATGTCCTGTTTGATATAGGCCAAATTCTATATTAAACGATGACGGAGTCAAGGTTTAAAAAAAAAACAGTTGACATATGAACCATTTGCCACACTTAATCTGTTGAAAGTCTAAGATTTTTTTTTTCAAATCTTTATTTTGTAGAGTAAAAATATTTTAATAGAAACAAGTGTACCTTGCATCAGAGTCGGGCTGTTGGTCGTATTTCTGCCATCCAGGCTATGAAATTGAATTTTAAGACATTGTCAACAAGCTAAGATCTGCCTTTTACTTAAATGGACTCATTTAATGACTGAATGACAAATAACTCAAATGTTTCACAATATTTGCCTAACTTTATCACTCGATCTGCAGGCTTAAGGCCAAAAAAAAAAAAAATTATTGTGTTGCCCTCAAGTGGGATTTCTGAAAAATTGAGTCGGT
>JXSR01S028569.1:97818-108366 GCA_000969725.1 Ophiothrix spiculata
ATTTGAGGAGAATTTGGATCAAAATTGATCCGGATCGATCGATAGAAAATTAAAAAAGGGTAAGCTCATATTTGATACTTTATCGGATCAATTTGATCCTTTCTTTTTAAGAGTGAAGAATCTGGAGTTGGGAAATAATTATGGAATTCAAATTGGGGTATCATTTGAAACTCATATAAACACTGTGTTTTCCTTGTAATTGAAATCAGTTTTATGCAGCAAATTGGTACGATAATTATTGCCCAACTAAATTGAAAAGAAATCCTGATCTTTGCACTGAAATTCAATGACAATTATGGATTTCAGAACAAAGTTCATATTTGTGAGAGTCCATTCCATTTGTTGTTGTTTTCGATTCAAACATGCTGTCAGCATGAAGAATCTAACCTACGACCTTGAACACATTGATTAGCTTCAAGTGCATTTGGACAGTGTACACGCTTAATTGGGCAGCAATTAACACGGGGGATTGGCAGTCAAATATGAAATGGATACGGGTGTTGGGCAATCGGTGCGAGCAAAGGCTTAAAACGGGGTCATTGGGTGCGAGCCTGATTTTTGGCATTCGGTGAGAGAAAAATACAAAAATATGAGGACTTATTGGTCAAAACATCAGGGGTCATTGGGTGAGATCCAGTTTTTTGGCATTCGTTAAGCGAAAATTTGTATTCGGAGAGAAAAAAAATATGGGGTCTTTGGTTAAGAGCACATGAAATTGTAAAATATTAGGGGTCTTTGGGTGCCAGCGACGCTGAAGAACTGGGTCTTTTACGCGTCGCCTCCAGAATGGGACTGCCCCTCGGGCAATTAACGCATTCAATAGGAAAATACACAATCACCTTAAGATTTCGTAGATATTCAGTTTAAGATCCCTGGGGGGCACTGACCTAGAAAGGTGATACGGGTATGCGCGGTCCTTAAAAACTCCTTTTTACGCCTTGTCTGCCGCTCCCTAGACCCCCATTTTAAGCACATCCTTTATTTTCAAAAAGTTTCTGTTACTTAGCCTTATTTTTTGAAATTTAGTTGCCAAGACCCCCATTTCAAGCACAATTTCGCAAATTATTTGCTTCCAGAGCCCAATTTTTGCCCACAAAATTAGTTCTGAAGGGTCATTTTTTGGTCCCTTCAGTTCTCTAGGCCCCTTTTCAGAGTCAATCTTCTGTTCCCTAGACTATAGGGTTTCAGATATCGGGGCCGCACACCCCTACCAAAGTTGGGTGCCCCTCCCGGGGTTTAAGATCTGTTTTTATGACATCAAAGATATTCAAAACAAATATGACACAAAATTAGATTAGATAAAGTTAGTTTAGAGTTGAAATTGATTTAATTTTTAACATATACATGCCACTATAAAACGATGTAACGTTTAGGTAACGTTTGTGACATGCTTTTGAAATGCGATAATTAACCAAGCAAGCATTGCAGAGGGTTCAAATTTGGCATGGACGATGTTAGTGATATATTTGTTTTTGACCTAAAATATCAAGTTTTTTGAATCACGATTAAGCATTTAAACAAAACTTTTGTAACTTTTTGGTAACGTTTGTGACATATAATAGTGACAAGATTAAATGCCCTCATACACAGAAACACTGACATATATGCAATTTTTCTCCTGTTGTTTGTAACAAATAAGGATGTGTTTGTGTAAATACAAGGTTGAAAAGAAAATGATTTGTCATCAAGGATGATTTTTAAAGCGCCGAAATATAACTAAATTTTTGATTTTTGTAGCATTATTTATTCGTATATTTTGAAAATAAAATAGTTTATGACTGAATATGTATATTTGGACTATGTAGAAACTAATAACAAGTGAAATATATTCCAATTATCGCTTTATTGTTTTACTGATTCAGGCTCATTTTCCCTGGAATGACCCATACATATATCTTTGAACCATGACTCAATATTTTTCTGCATCATGGATGCAATACAATTGCATCAAGCCCTTTCGTATGACTAAAAAGCTTTCGTCATAAATTGGGAACTGTGCCTTAATGAAATTTATTTATTTATTTAAGCTTTCATTATACAGGGTAGCTTCTTCAGTGGCTAAGCACTGCTATTCTAGAAGGCCCTGTTTTAGTTGTTTACAAGAAATTATATAAAAATAATATATACAAGACATAAAATTATAGTCAACATGCAAACATATTCAAACATCATTAATTAAATATTTGAATTGCCCAAGAGACAAAGAATTATATTTTGAACGTGTGTCAGTATCAACAACATTGTTCCAAAGGTTTGCTGCTCTAACATGAAAAGTTCTGAAACCAGAATTTGTTTTAAAGCGGGGAACAACAAGCATGTTCGATGAATTTCCCCTTGTACTGTAATTATGGGTAGTATGAGTGAAAACAAAGTTTGAACACAAATAATTTGGGGCTTCCCCAATGAGACACTTAAATAACATAATAAGAACATGTTTCTTCCAAGTTACATCAAGCTTTTGCCAATTGAGATCATTCATCATAGAATCAACTGAAGTTCTAATATCTGCTGACAGAATGATTCTAGCAAGGTTGTTCATAAGAATTTGTAGCCTGTTAGTAAGAGTGAAAGAGCTATTAGACCAAACTTGACTACAGTAATTAAAGTGTGGCATCACTAAAGAATCGGCAAGTTTCTTAAGAATATAATTTGGAAGATAATATTTGACACGACGAATTACACCACAACGTTTGGAAACATTGGAAGCAATGAAGTCAATATGCTGTGCCCAAGTCATTTGAGCATCAAATATAAGACCCAAATATTTAAAACAATCAACCTTTTCAATAATTTCACCATTATAAATCAATGAAATTTCTTTGAAACTTTCAAGCCTATGAGATGAACCAAAAAGCATAAGTTTTGTTTTACTGAGATTTAGCGTAAGATTATTTTCCTTAAACCAATCAGCAACTATACTCATATTATTATTAAGACTAGTTTGAAGAGAAGAGGGGTTTGATGAGCTAATCAACAATGAAGTATCATCAGCATACATAACTGATTTACATAAAATATTATTTGGAAGATCGTTTACAAAAATAATAAATAATAAGGGACCTAATATAGACCCTTGTGGAATTCCAATATCAATAGGTCTTAAATCAGAAAAAGAAGAACCAATTTTAACAGATTGCATACGGTTACTCAGATAAGATTTAAACCAATTGAGTTCAATGTCACTGAAACCATATTTCTTGAGCTTTTTGATAAGAATGCTGTGGTTAACGGTATCAAACGCTTTTTTGAGGTCAAGAAATATAGCACCAGTGACCTTTCCCTCATCCATGTTTTTAAGAATAAAGTCCTGAACATCAATTACAGTAGTTGATGTTGAGAAATGTGAACGAAATCCAGATTGTGATGAGCTAAGGAAATTATTTACAGACATGATAATGCGTGACAAAGAGCAACGCTTTTACATGATAATGCGTGACAAAGAGCAACGCTTTTACGATGTCTTTGCGTAATCTTGACGATATGATGACGCCGTCGGGGCGATATCTTACGGAAAACATAAATAATGCGAGACAAAGAGCAACGTTTTTACGATATCTTTGTCTTTACAACGTCGTGGTGATGACTTGGCGATGCATTTGCGAAGAAATTGATCTTGAAGAGGGATAAAAATGCATCGTGACGAGTAGTAAAAACTTCACTATCACCAATGAATTTGTTTGCGATACACTCATGATAATGTTAAATGTCTTTTCGTCACTGTGTAAGGGGCCACTTCTCAACCGGTGATTGCCTACCGATTGGTGGTTCTGGCCGGTTCAACCGGAATAAACAGTAGCCAACCACCAAGAACCGGCAGACAACCACCGTTTGAGTTTTGAAGTGGCTCCTTACAGAGTGACAAAATACTTTTAACTAAAAATTTGGTCAAAACAATGTTTCAAATTCAGAATGGTCGTTAAGTGGTCGTCAAATATTATTTCATGACTCAAAAAAAAAAAACAACAGCGCATTATCGTAATTTGCAGAGTGAAACATTTTGGGTCACCACAAGATCATTTGTCCTTCAATTTGAAATAGCGCGATATAGAATGCCTAGATATACACAAAGGATAGATAGATAATTTAATTTACTGTGACTGTCTAACTCCTATGAGCCGTAAAGTCAGGAAACTTCATAAATTGCACTACAGGTGAAATACATGCAAAGGTTGTGATTTAGTGAAATTGATGTCAGATTTACACTATTTATTCTTCCAAACACCTGCAAAGTTTAATTGCGAAAGGATGAACGAACGTATGAAAATACACATCTTAGTAGGATCATCAACAGAAATGCATAGCTATGCTTGTAGCCTACTAATTTTTGATTACCAGTTTACAATTATGTAAAAAAGTTAAATAACCAGGGGCCGACTTTACGGCTGGTTTGGGATGGATGGATTTCCGGATAGTCTAATTTGCAAATATTGATACTATCCCAATGACATGGTCCGGTTTCGCAAGTTATACATTGCATTGCTGGCACTTCTAAAGACGATTTACAGACCAAAACTAATTGGCAAATACACGTACCCATAATAGAAAACTGACTTATTTAAAGGAACACTTTCTAAAATGTCCATATGAAAATTGCACAAGCTAACCTACCTTAACGTGTGACTTTGACGAGTGATGGTAAACAACAGGTGATCTAAATAATGATATGACCTGGTCAGTTGTAGCCTCATGGATTAAATAAAACAATTAATAAGAAGCTTTAAGACTGTGACCATTGTCTTCGCAAGCCTTATTAAGTCTTATGCAAATTATGAATTACTAGTGATAGTTAATTACCGTACCGTACTTCATTCCTCAGTACGTTCAAATTGAGCTTGTAACTATTGTAATACATCATTTGCGTAAGGTAGGTTAATTTTACATTACTTAGCTGATTAATTGATTTACAGGGTTATATTTTACATTAATACTTTGATAAGTCACAAAAAATTGTAGGTGGAGTTGTAATATTGTTTGAAATCCCAGCGAGTTCGCCGAAATTTAGGGGAACCATTTTGTTTATGTTACATATATATAGAAAGAAAGAATCTTCAACCGTGCAATAAAATGGCAAATTTCGCAAACTTGGCTGAACATCACACGAGCTTCGGTAGACACACTCTCTTATAATTTTAGACCTCGCTTCTAACTCGGTTGAACATCGGTCAAAATTTCACCCCTCGCTCACAACTTGCCAAGTACTTGCAAGTGTCATTTTAATGACTGATCTCCGGGTGAGCTGGTCAGAGATCAGTCAGGACTCGCACGATCATCGGACGAGTTCTCAGCGATTAGAAAAATCGAAGAAAGACCTCGCAATTTTTTAACTCCTCCTGCAAGTGTGTTGAGTTATAAGCGAACTCAGAACTTTTTGAAGAGTATCTACCGAGTTCACTATTTAGCCGCAGCCGACTACTTTTTCTCAGATAGAGAATCATTTCACTCCTTTGTGTAAAGGTTTGGTCTCATATAGTGTCACCTTTGAAACCGGTATAGTACGCGGATGGTTATACCTGGGCACCTACCAGCTTAGCCTTGTGTTTTAAAAGTAAGTAGGGTAAATATGCCTATTTTTCGGCCACGCCTATTTTTCGGCCACTTTTGCTTTTCGTGAGCTCTCGCTTTGTTAAATAGGGAATCAAAGAATTTCATTGAGGGTTATTTGCTGGCCCTATGGGTAAGATACATTATGGTATGTGGTTAGACTCCATGGCTTAGACTCCGACACAGACCAAGGCGAAATAATCCGTGAGCATTGCCTTAAAAGTCGACTGAAAACTGATTTTAAGCTATCGTTTAATATGCATATATTAATTCTAAAGGGTGTAATTGTTCTATAAGGTCATTATTTGACGTGTTTTTGTATGTTATGTTGATTGCACATTACAAAAAACATTTTTGGCAAAAGTTTAAGCTTTTCCAAAATACAGATCGTGTTGTTAAGGAGGTGGCCGAATATAGGCATATGTAATTTTGCTGTATGCCTATTATTCGGCCGGCAAACATTCTTTACTATTATGTATTCTGTTTAAGCGGATATTTTGAAAAATATTAATCTTTTTGTTCGATTGGCTATCAAAAACACAAATTTAAAGAGAAATCGTGCTATTACCGTTAATGGTAATAGTGATTGGTTAGCTAATTAGTGCTAATAGCCTAAATACGCTTACAATCAGCGACTTGTCATTTCGCACGCTGAATTGTGCTCTGTAACACTAATGGCTGGTAATCGCAAAAGTTCCGAAAAGTTCAAAACGCTTTATAATATTTTAGTATTTTATGATGAGAACACGCTTCGCTACCCAGACATTTTTGAAATATAGTTAAGTTTAGCAAAACGCCGATTTCCTATGAGGGTGTCCAAAAAATAGGCATGTGTAATGCCTCAATAATAATGCCAATTATTTGGACAAAATCAATTTTTTACTATTTTGCGTATGCCTACTGTAATACGCTGTGTATACTGTGTATTTTAAACATGTTCTTAGATATGTAGGCCTACATGCGTGTGTTTTAAGCATGTTTAAATGTTAATTAAAACAACACCTGGTACTACATCACGCCTTTTCGCAGACGACGCCCTTATTTACAGAGAAATCAACAATATGGAAGACAATCAAATATTCCAAAAAGACCTGGACGCCTTATCAAAATGGGGTTTAGACTGGCAGATGGCATTTAACACAGATAAATGTTATATTATGCACTTCTCAAATAAGACCGATGTAAAGGCAACCAAATGTGGTAATACTCTAAAGCCTGTGGACTCACACCAATATTTAGGCATCACATTCAGTACAAATCTTAAATGGTCAAATCATATTAATAACGTAACAAACGGATGCAAGAAGGTTCTCGGGGTCATTCGTAGGAACTTCAAGTCATGCACCCCTGAAATAAAATCTCGTTTATATTTGTCCCTGGTTCAACCAAAACTTGAATATGGCTGCGCTGCATGGTTCCCCAACACAAACAAGGACAGATACAAGCTAAATATGATTCAAAGATCTGCAGCAAGACTGTGTAAAAATGATTATTCAAGAGATTCAAGTGTCACAACAATGCTCAAGGAACTTGAATGGCAAAGTCTTGAAACCAGAAGAACAATCACGCGGCTAATTATGATGTTCAAAATAAGCCATTCTTTAGTGGACATCGATTGGAAAAACTTTTTAACAAAGCCCCTACGCAAACAAAGGAAGACCCACGAGCAAACATATATCAACGTCAACAAACAAGATCAACTATTCGCGAGTACAGCTTTTTCCCCTGGACAATTAAACATTGGAATGACCTACCCCATAAAATATTGGACTGCAACAAACTCTCTCATTTTAAAAACGGACTTAAAGCACACTTCAGTACCATGGACAATACAACCCACTCACAACCCAGTCATAACAACTAATAGGTCTGGTCATCATCAAACTCTAGTGTGATGCAGTTATTGCTGCTTTATTTGAGTAAAAGAATCCAGATCCAGATCCAAGCCTACAATTGAATATTTTACGTATGTTTAAATGTATATAGGCCTACGCGTGTGTATTTTAAACTTTTTTAACGTATAGGCCTAAAGCATGTTTTTTAATCATGTTTTAAGGTAACAAGGCCTGCACGCATATAAGCAGAAGTATCCAAAAAAAACAACTAACCATTTTTTAAAATTATTATTATTATATAATTGGTTAGATAAATTACAATTGCATTGAGGATTAGCTGCGATATTTGCTCACATGTTAATTGTAGTTGGTTAGCTAATTAGCGCTAATAGCGTCAATATGTTTGTAATCCGAGATTGGTCATTTCTGGCGTCAAAGCTTGTGCATGGACTTTTTTCATTTTCGGACTAGCGAACCTTATTTAATTTTCGGACTAGCGAACCTTTTTTCAATTTCGGACCAACAAACCGTATTACATTTTAATTCAGACTGGCAAACCTTAGGATTAGCGGATCTTTTTGAATTTCGGACTAGCAGACCTTATTTCATTTTAGGGTTCCGCAGACCAAAAATGTGCAAATATGGGTGAAATGATACTCTATTATAAAGCTACCATATCTGTTTGAATCGACATCCTATCCAGTATACATTCCCGTTCAAATTAATGCCTTATCTGAAACCGTACGCAAATATGACGAAAAAAATGTTAAAAGAAATCATAGGGAAAATGTACCTGTACATCATTTGGACACTTTCTAGGTATCTGAAGCACTTTTATTGGCATTTAAGGCACCATTGTCATAAAATATTCAATCATTGTTTTTTAGTTGATACCCTACCAGAGAATTAAAATTTGATACCCGATGTGAGACTTGCAGGTCGATTTTGATATCATATATTGCAAGCCTTGAGACCTATAATTCAGGTCTCTCCTTTTTGGTAACGCGGGTGGTTAACCGGTCAGACAGTGGCGTAGCTAGGGGGTGGGGGTGGGGGCAAGAAGGCACGTGCCCCGGGGTGGCGCTGAAATTACAAAAAGGAAAAAAGAGAAGAGAAAGAAAAAAGGGGAAAAGAGGGGAGAAAAAAGGTGAAAAGGAAAGAAAAATGAAAAAAGGACGGAAGATGGCCATTGGGGGTTGGGATACCCCTTCCCCCAAATTTTAAGTTGGGGGGGGGGGCAAAAGTATAGTTTTTGCCCACAAAATATCACCATACAATATTCATATAACCCTACAAAAAAGCACAAAAACCAGTAAAAACCTATAGGTTCACCCCTCGACCCCACTGCAGCGGCCTTCATATTACCCCACAAAAAAGCATAAAATGCAGTAAAATCCTATAGTTTCGGGGCTTCGCTCCTGGACCCAAACTATAAAAGGTAGTTTTTCTCCTGCTCTCACTTGTGTGTATTTTACCTCAGGAAATGGCCTCTCCTGTCGTTCATATTGTAGAAGCCCCCTGGCTTCGGAGGGCTTCGCTCCCTCAACCCCCATCGGGGCTATGCCCCTGGACCCTACCAGGGGCCCTAAGGCGAGCCCCTGGACCCCAACCGTTAGTGCTCGCGCTTAATTAATACTCGTGAAGCATTGTGAGCAGATTTTTAAGGTAGGCCTACAAATTGATGAAAATCAAAGAATCATTTTTCAACCTTGCACTGATGTATCATTAATTGTTATAATCTCCTCGCCATTTGATGGTATAGTTTATAATGGGCCAATCTATATACATGAAAACACATCTCCGTAAACCGCTTTGCAGAAGACTGTGGCTACATGGGCGTCAGATCCGGATTTGACAAACAGCACTCTGACCGTGTACGCGTACGTGCAAGCGGTCTATGGAGATGCGGATCTCGGAAATGCACATCTCCAAGATGCGTTTGCATCTGGATCAGCACTCCGTGTAGATTGCCCCAATATGTAGCTATATGTGATGCTGCGTAAAATGATAACTGAAAAGCATCTGCAAACAGTCAGGCCTACTTAAATTATCCTGCGATGCGGAAAGGACCTAGCGCGTAATTCGTCTTTTTCAGAAATAATACACGTTATGTGTAATTTTTGAGAATAATGAAGGCAAAATTTAGGAAAAGGCAAGGTAAATTAAGTTAAGTAAATTAAGTAAATCAAATGTGCAATGATAAATTATTCAACAAATTTCAATAGAAGTCATGAAAACCTACGGTGAGAGAATAACGCGTTTTTGGTGAGTTTCTAAAAAGCGAGTTCTTAAAACTTGAATTTGATGGAATAAATTGATTCCTTGTAACATTTCCTTTCTAAAAATGTATACATTTATGCATTTTATTTTATTAGTTTTCAAGTTATAATAAAAACAACTTTTAGGGATTGTGGGGTTAAGCACGTACCAGTACCAGTTAAAAGCGACATATCGGCGATGATATATGAATCACGGGATGATATATGAATCACAGTTCTTCAATATTACAAGTGGTAACACTTTCGGAAATTCTATTATATTTTCATTTTATTTATTTTTTCAGGGGAAGGGTGTAGTTCACTTATAAGCGGAAAGTAACTTACAAAGCGAATTTAAGACTTTGTTTAGAACGTTGGAGAATGGTATCTTTAGCTATAGGCCTATTTACACTGGGTTGCAATTTCGCAAGTATACGGTTCCGATAACCCACCAAAGCCCTCAATTAGATGTAGGGTATACATTTCAATCATGACAAAACCAAAACAGTGTCGTAAATATTGAATGATAATGTTATTTCCACCAATTTAGTCATCACGAGTCACATCACTGATTTTAAATGGACGAAATCAAAGTGTCCGAAAAATAGGAATATGGTGTCCGAAAAATAGGCATATTGTGTCCGAAAATAGGACTTTGATCGCAGACATGTTTTGCGATCGTAACTTAGATAATCTTTGACGATCTTTAATAAAAATTGATAGACATATAAACATTGATACAATAAAAATATAGACCAATTATGATCGACTATTTCACTCTCATTTCAAACATGGGATAGATTGTTTCTTAAGTGGCCGAATATAGGCATACTTACCCTAAATCATAAAATACAAGTAAAGTAGATCAGACGTGATGTACATGTACTTCTTTCCGTGTCCAACTGACATCTTTC
>JXSR01S028570.1:11308-25823 GCA_000969725.1 Ophiothrix spiculata
GGCGGTACACATATGTGTGTATGATTTATTTCTTCTCACTCGTGCGCAGTTTTTTTTTTGCTGACTGTTGTTGCTTACCCAGGCACTAACTTACGCACATATCGAAAGTGTGTGATTTGTTAATTTTGATTGCTTTTTGCCAAGCTATTCAAGCACACATTTAGATTGGCATACATGATCCGATTTTGAATGAAAAACAACATTGAGACATACATGTACTATACCATAAAGTCACTGATGCATACACTCATGGATGATTGGACCATGTCCCTAGGACAGCAAGGTTACAGGAATAAATTGATCTACGTGCAACTCATTTGGTAACGAGTTCACATTTTGTAATGGACTGCGGATCGTCACACTCATATAAATAGCTTGTTTACCGGGCATGTGCATTCATGGTGCCGTGGGTGAACAAAAAACATATAAGAATTACTAAAATACTACGTCAAAATGGTGTCATGATTGTGTCCCAAAAATGAATGTAACTCTGGAATGGATAGACCCATTTAAAAAATTCAAAAAATGAAAAGCTAGTCACCAGTTCTTTCCAAGTCCATTGAAATAAACTCACATAGACATGATTCTATTTTTTGCCCTAACTGCTTAATAACACAAAAAAAGTTAATTGGCCACATCACATGCAAAGTAATATTAGGAAAATATAAAAAAAAAAAAGAAACCCTCAAAAAATACAATTTGATAAATGGGAAAACGTATACTTAAACTCCTTTCATCAACTTGATCCTTACCCTATTTTAGTCCTAACCAAGCCCAAAGTTGACTGTAGCCCTAAAATTTCACATAATACCTGAAATACATGTAGCCTCTTATATTGCTTATCTTGGTCTCTAAATAGTAAATTGTTTATCGGATGTATAATACCCAAATCTAATCAAACATTTCTCTATACAAAATCAACATTAGTCTCTACTGTCAACCTTAAAATGAATAAGTACTTACCATAAATTCTGTGTTGCAAGATTTGCCCAAAACTAGTTGGTGGTGGCAGCTCACTTCTTAAGAATATATAGCGTAAATCAAAGGCACTGTAAAGAATTTGAGAAACAAGAAAAACTAATGTACGATTCATCAAATGCAATCACTTACCAGATGTAGCCTTCAAATTTGATGGGATCCCAGAACTGGAGCAGATAACCCAAGGAAATATTTTATTTAGCATCTCTTTTCATTCAATTTTGTAGACAAGATACAACAGTACCTTTAATATGCATGTATATCCAACTAACGTTGGGAGTTTCGGGAATTATTGCTCCCGAGACTCGAGTTGGTTTTTCGGGCAGGACTCGGGATTCCCGAAAATAATCCCGAAATATGAGAGTGAAGTTCACGTACGCAAAATTTGTGTTTCATTGCATGTAGTATGTCATGTGTGTTAGACTGCCGAATATGGCAACTTGTAATGCCGTCATTTTTTGACAATTTGATACAGATTTTCAGACTTACCAAACCAGTAGTCCATAAGAAATGTTTTTAAAATAATGACGATGTCCTTTAATCTTATTATATTCATTGTGAAATTCGTGTGTCGCACTCGGACTTAGCTCGATGTTGCGCTGTCTTCTTTTTGTCCATTAGCCTAATGGACAAAAAGAACTAAGCTTGTTGGTCGTGTTTCGTGTATACGTGACGTGGTTCAATTTTTACATGATGGAGAATTTGTTACTGCATTACTATAATACGAACTGTTATAGACCAAAACTTTTACTAATACATTGTTGCAACCAAAAATATTATAAAATGAAGGAAAAGTAAAGATAATGTTGCTTTTTTCCCGCGGCCAGTTTCATGTTATTTACGCAAATAAAACCCCGGAAGTAAACAGCGCTTTCATTTCAGCGGTACCCAGTTTTACGTTGCTCAAATGCAATGCTACTAGTACCGGTGGGAAAAGATCGCGTGACTCGGTGATTCGATCTTGTTATGAACTGCGCATGTGTAAGTGTGATAGTTAGTAGTTTATGAAAATATGAATATCGCCATCTAGTGACAATAATAACATATAAACAAAACAAGTTCATTTTTATCGATCGAAGCGTAATTTTTTGTTGATAAAACGACATTTTATCGGACAGCTTTCGTTTGTTTCTTGTTTTCGTCTACCGCATATTTCTTATGGAACATGAATCTTGCGTTCGTGTACCGGTACAACACTAGCGCTTTAGACCACTTTCGGATCATTGGAAATACTATCAAAATGTATTACTACAGCTTGCATACGTAAATTGTAAGTTCAATTACACCTACTACGAAAATGAAAAGTTGGTACTTTTAAATTGGTACCACTTTCGGGAATCGGGAACATTTTTTTGTTCCTGAGTCCCGACTTTCACGGGCGGGACTCGAATTCCCGGGTCCCGATCCCAACGTTATATCCAACATACCTTATAACTCCAAGTTGTCCAATCTTGTAGCATATCCTGGATAGATAACTTAGCCTTTCCACTACAAGATCACTGCATATGGGTGGAGGAGTCATATTGAAGCTATCAAAGTTGAAGTTTGGCATCAAGGAGTGATGACGGGTGTGACTGGGTGTCATTACTCCTTCCTGTCAAGCAAAATATGAAATATTTTAGATCTTAATCTTTTCACTGCGTATCAGACAGCATTTTCAATTTAATATATTGATGCTCATGTATGCATACTTAAGTAGGTTTCAACCATTCATTAAGTATGAGATGGAATAATGTCCATTCACACACTCCATGTTAAATATGTGTTGAAATTGATATCCTAATTGGGCAGTTGCTAACCTTTGCATATTCATTAATCTTGTTTAAATGCAATTTCATATATGCGCATGCGTAACATGCTCACATGTGTATTGCAAGTTTCATTTTTTAAAAAAGTAAAACTAACTTATGATGAAAGGATGGATGGTTGCATATTCTGTTTTTTGGGAAACAACAAACAAATCATTGTCATGTTTATTTGATTTTTTCACAATAAGTCTCTTATAATCCTTGTGTATGAATTAGATTAATAACTGCTTTTTACTCGTCGCTTGTGAGATTGTGTAAAAATAATTCACCTTGTGAAGAAGTCGTAGTTGTCCCCTCATGAGCAATGAGAATTTCAACTTCAGCACGCGGTGTATTATTGTTGTACAATTTCACTCGCGTCAAGTAATATGCACTTATTTATCGATCATTGATTATTTTATACTTTAAACACATGCTTGATGACCTGTTGAGACCTTGTTCCCTCACCTGATTTGTCAGCTGACTATGCACATGATCCATAGCTCCATGCACAAACATTAAGTTGACTACATTGGTGAAGAAGCACAGCTTTTGCTCTGGTGTCCTCAGCTCATCTAGATCTACAACCGCTAGCTCTCTTGTAGCAGAAACAATGTCCTGATATTCCTGGCTACTCACGGCAAGGATTAGCCCTGTCAGATCACAGGACTTACTACTGGTGTAATTCTCTACTTGACCTGCACATAAACGAAGTAAACAGGACAAATAAACAAATGGTTATTTTATAAATTTGCATAACGCTGCAAAAGGTTAAGCATGTGATAGATCCCTAGAAAGAATTTTCTGTGACTTATGCTACACAGGCTGCATCATAGCTGTAAACTATTTCTCAATTGTCCTGCTCTTGTGTCATTAATTAGTTTAAATAATAAATACAATTTTGTATTATTGATAAAATATTTTTAGAACAAAGCAAAACAATTGTAAAACTGAATGCCTTAAGCAGTGATAATGCAGAGAAACCACCCACACTTTATAGTGATTATTGTTGGTCAAATTGACCAGAAGTGAGGTACCTGCTCCTGCCACACTTCAGGCAGATACCCTTTGCATGGATGTGTGACAGTGACTAAAAATTCTTATTTTTTTCTGAGACATTTAGAGAATAAAAGATAAGATTTATTGTTTTGCCTGTCATCTATCGTCTCATAATGGATGGGCGTACATTATTTTGAGTGAAGGGGATGCCCATTACGAAAAAATAATATACGCCCATCCATTATGAGACGGCAGGCAAAACAATAAATCGCCATCTTTTATTCCCATTCTTAGTCACAAATTTGAGTCATTTATAAACCAAAAACGATGCAAATTATTGCCAAAAACTGTAAACATTATCAGTGGAAAAACGTACACCCCTATTCAAACATGAAATATTCCAAACTCAGTAAAGCTGTTTGCGCCAGATGTGTGCGTATACCTGCATCGCGCCGTGATTTTGAACGCGCGGCTCCACTGCGTTTCACGCTGAACGCACTGTCATCTATCGTCTCATAATGGATGGCCAAAATTCCTTAATAGGAAATAAAATCGCACTCAGTGACTAAGAATATCTATTGTTCTATTCCATGATAGTAGTTGAATTGATCTAATAGTAAGTCTTGTCTTGAATGATGCTTTTCAATTCCCTCTACCTTTTTGAAAAAGTGTGATCATCACCTACAAAGTAATGTAAAGTTACAAGAATGAAAGTTCATCTGTGTTCGTAGTCATCATAATCCGAGACAGGAGTGTTTGACCCGATTTTGAGGTCGCGTGTACGAAAGGTTACTACTGACTTCTAATCTGGGTTGCCAGTCTCCCGGCAAAGCTTGGGAGTTTCAAGCAAAATTTGAGGTAGGTCACAATTTTTGTGTTGGAACAATCAATAAACCTTTCAAATTGTAATGCACAGTTGATTTTATTTTACTTAAAAAGATTTGTATTATTTCTGAAAAGACAACATATTTCATAGATGCCAACATTAAGAAGTGATAAATAGTACGGGTAAATAACGAGGGAGCGTAGCGACTGAGCCCGTACGGCCGGGGGTCCGCTTAAGGGCCCCGGCGGGGTGCAGGGGCAGAGCCCCTGACGGGGGACCAGGGGGCAGCACGCCCGGAAGCTCCTGGGTTTTTGCCATTATGAAGCCATTTGAAAATGTTTCCCAAGATGTATTTTCAAAGGTATTAGTGAGTCCAAAAATAAGCAAAGGTTTGCCTTTATGAACCCCCCTGCAAGGGCCCAAGTCTGCTCAAGGGGACCAGTTGGGGTCCAACATACTCCTGGGGGTCCCCTTTGAAAAGTGGATGTAGTTTTAAAGGAACAAAAACACAGTAACTTGAATTTTTGACTTTATTTAAAAGTTGCTTCGTTTAGCAGATATTGGGCTTTTTGTATCCAATATTACTATACATTTGTACACAATCGTATATTTAAAATTGACCTCCTGACCTTATGATAGGTCGCAATTGGTCGATTTCGATATATATGATGGGTTATGTCATTATAATAATTTAATGATTTTTAGCATCTATACTTAATTTTTTTCTGTGGAGGGAGACATGACCAGGGGCCAATTTCACTAACATTTAGCGATGGTCGCTAACCCCGTTTTGATCGCTAAACTCCAAAAATGATC
Source organism: Ophiothrix spiculata (assembly GCA_000969725.1). NCBI lineage: Eukaryota > Metazoa > Echinodermata > Ophiuroidea > Amphilepidida > Ophiotrichidae > Ophiothrix > Ophiothrix spiculata. The sequence continues at coordinate 16,715 of JXSR01S028570.1, forward strand.
GCTAAATAGCGGGTATTAGCGATCATTTTTGGAGTTTAGCGATCAAAACGGGGTTAGCGACCATCGCTAAATGATAGTGAAATCGGCCTCAGACCCGTTTTTTGATTCTAGAAGTTATTGAGGATTTTTAAATAGTGTTTAAGTCAATGTAGGAAGTTGGGAACCACCATTACAATAGAATGCAAAATGGTGGTGGCTTTTTTGCGATTTTGGCCCAAATATATGTTCCAAGAGCATAAATATGTAATGAAAACTGGTCGGGGTTGTGACTTTCCTTGTCTTTATTAACGCTGTTTTTGAGATTTTGGCCCAAATACATGTACCAAGAGCATAAATATTGGCGACTTTTCATTGTATTTTTTACTTATGTTGTAAAGGCAAATCGTAACGAACTGGGACATGATCGTAAGGTCGTAAGTTGGGTATCATTTTCGTAAGACTTAACGATTTAATCGTAAGGGCATCTATGCATATTTTGCTAAAAATGTTCATGATACCTCACACGATGTGTTTGAATGTTTGGAAGTCAAGATGTTGCCAACAGAACTATGGCAACTTGTAGAATCAAGTAGAAAGATAAATAATTGAATACACTAGAATAAGCTCCATGAGCTGCCTTCTGTTAAGTTATGTAAAATAAAAATGCATATAAATCTCTGAATATGCTTTCAAATCACTAGAAAGCATTTCCCAGGCATGAAAATGGATTGCTTGAAAAAGCAGGAAAAGAAAGCATAGTGAGCGGAGCACAAATTAATTGGGGTCCAGGGGGGCCGCCTTATAAGGGCTAACTGATTTTGGCTATTTTGACACCTTCTGAAAGGCCATTTCATGCAGTAAAAATTAACTAACTGGCTACTATACAAAGTTATTAAAATATCCTATATGGGATTAAAATCAGTATTTCATTTAATTATCAAGACATTTCCTTCATATATAATGTCACCTCAGGTCAACCTCCCCCCAAAAAAATTTAATTCAAATCCACAGATTTTGAGGTAAAAAATCCTGAATTCCTGAAAAATCAGGAAGATTCTCATGCCTGCATTTCCATGTTTTTATCCCAATCATAGTGTCATATTTGACCTTGTATTTGACTTTGTTAGACATTGTTAGATAATTTTCCTAGCATATAGTTGCAGAGGGGAGCTCATGGAGTTGGGATGTTCTTATTATGACTGTTTTAATATAGCAACTATGTACTATAACAAGTATCTAACAATGTCTAAACAAGTCAACTACAAGGTCAAATGTGACAATGTGATTAGGATATTGACATGGAAATGCTATTTTAGTGATGTGAAAACATTTTCAGAAATTTGTATGCATATATATTTTATTAATATAATTCACAGAAGGGAGCTATTGGAGTTGGGATGTTCTTATTCTGGCGTATTCAATTATAATGTGGCTGTGGGATATGTGAGAAGAGCTGAATAAATTAAAACAACAAGACAGATGGCTCAATGAAAATGTAGGAATAATCAGATACTGTATCCACTCGTCCAATTCAACTATTTGCCATATTACAAACCCTTGATATTAATGAATACCCTCACTTCAAATGTTTGACAAATCATCATACTTTATGACAAGAACATTTTCAAAGTATTTTAACCATTTTGGGCATGCTGGTAAGAAATAACTCAACAATAAAGGCGAAGTACATTAAGAAAATCAAGAGTTGAATTGGACGAGTGGATACGGTGTTTTATCACTCTGATATTTTGTATGACTGAAAGATATTTTTACTTCATTTCTTCAAAAATCTTAGAAATCTGACTTTAAGTTTAAGGTCTATAAGCCTGTAGGCTCATCGTGGATGACCACAAAATGTTTTTGATTACATGACATCAGATTCAACCATCTGGTACAACACACAAATAATTAAACTAGCAACATTGTATATGCATGATTGGCATGATATATTCTTACTTTTCATGAGTGTGATAACTCTGCTAAGCAGTTCTCTAGACACTAAATCAGGATGCCTAACATTTCCTGTCCAATCACTACCACCATTCAAAATTTTGACAGTGAACTGACTGGTTGGTACTGGTTTTGGCTGGCTATGGCTAGCTACATCTGGTTTAGGCAGTGATGGTTGAGTTGTTTGGAGTGAAAGACGGGGACAGCAGCTTTGTACTATGATGTGCACCAAGTCCAGCTTGAGTTGGTTTGCTACCCCTTCCAATCTACAAAGAGCAATTTACCGTGCAAGTCAAAAAAACTGCAATAATTAGATAGAAGCTATATTGTAAGAACAACAGTAATTTCGAACAAATAATATTACAGAGATGCTACTCATTGGTGTTCAAAAAATCTGAAATACTTCGAAAGAATGTGAGAAACCAAAATTGCCTATACTTTTGTACACGAAACAACCAATAAAAAAATCTGAATTTAGGCTTAAACCAATTGAAAAATTCTGATTTCAGAATTTATTCTGAAATGTGGCATCTCTGATATTAATTTCTACATAGGTCATGGATTTAAAAGCTTTCAAACGGTGAAAGAATGGTGAAAATTGATAAAGGCGTTGCAAAGATATCCTTATTTAAATAATATGGTATGAAAACAATTCTGTCCAAATGAGCATGCCTCGTCAAACGAGTAAGTACCAATATTGGATTGAATTTCTTGCCAACATCTCTTGAATAGTGACACAAATAGATAACCTTGCTCCAGTGATCTGAAGGTTATCTCCACTTAATCTATTAATTTACATTTAAAAGATAATTTAGGCGGTCTTTTCAAGTGCAAAACGACATGTGTGGGGGTAAAGTATCAGAAAGGAGGGCTTATCAATCAGTCATTGCTCAAAATACCTCAAGATCAGATCACTAACGAGCAACATGCTCTAATTGCTGAGGTTTATTTTACAACCAAATCTCATGAAGAAGTTAAACAGAGATTCTGGGATGCATTCCCCCAATCGTGTGTGCTATGTGCATCCACTATCTAATAGTAGAATTCAGACAAATTCAAAAGAACAGGAACATTCCATAACCTAAATAAAGAAAGATCTTGAAGACCGCGAACGGCAAGAAGCAGGATAAACGTCGGCCGCGTTCGTCAGACATTGATAAGGGATCCAGAAGTGAGTTCGCAAAACAATCCCCTGCCAAATGTTTCCCAGTCCACGTATATAATATTGAATTTTCAGGGCCACCAAGCTCAAACGGCCCTTATCAAGGCACCAAAAAACAAAAGAGAAAAGGATAATGTCATAATTGTGTCCTCCATAAATAAAACATATGCGCAACAGTTGGACAGAACTGTTTTTATGCATTCCTATTCAAATAAGTGTATCTTTATCAATTTTCCCCATTCTTTCACCATTTTAAAGGTCAATCTATGATCTATTTAGATATATACATTTCATGTTCATAATATCTCTTGTTCTTAAAATATGGCTTTCATTTAACTATTGCAGGTTTTTTTTATTCACTCGGTATATTAGAAATGAAAACTAATTGAAGCAAGTAATAAAACTTAGTAGGCACTACAATTACAAGTTTCTGACTTACAACACCATACCCAACTTCAACATACACAAAAGCAGCAGATTTTAGTTACAAATTAAAAGTAAAGAGGTTAAAACAACCAAGTTGTAGTAAATGTAGATTTAGGTACTTTGTAACATCAGGAAATATCCTGAAGTTACAAAGTACCTAAAAAATACTTTAACAATTTGAACCTGTTGTTGCAGAAATTGAAAGTTCAAGATTGAAATCAGTGATTTGAATGGGTGGGTTGAATCAAATATACAAAATATTGACTTTTAGGTTAAATCTAGAATTACTTGTAGTACTTAGTTAAACACAGAAATTCTCTGCATCAAATATAGCACACTTCTAAGCACAACAAAATGTCTTTACAAATTTGAATAACAGGTAATTTAACAAACAAAAAACCCTTCTTGAGATACCTCATTGTTAAGTTGTGCAAATTACAGATTTTTCATACTTATATATAATTAAACATTACTACATGTAGAAAAAGAATGTCAGTTTTGTTGGATTTCTTGATTACCTGGTAGGTGGGATCTGATTTTGAAACATAAGCCTCCCAAGAACAAGACTAGGACTCTCATCAAGAATGCTGAATGGATTAGGTGCCTTCATGTTCCCACTGTGGACTGGTCTATTCAAACCTGCAAACAAAAAAATTACAAATATGTAGGTCTATTGTTTATGCAGGGGCCATGAGAGTTGTTTCAGTAAAGACAATACATGCAAAGTAAACAAACACACAAAGCAAATAGAAAACAAACAAATTGGAATAAGATTAAGTCTTTTGAAGAAGCAGTAAATTATGGTTCTCTAGTGTTTCTGGGCAGCAGAAAATTCATGTGATTTGAGTCAAACAACTTAGTATGGCCACAAGTTGAAACAATACGATACTTTGAACCAGGTACAGTTTGTACCATAGATTAAGAAGTGAGATAAAAAACCTATATTGCACCACTTTCATTATAGCAAGAAGTCCAATGGAGGTATTTCCAGATCATGAATCCAAACTTGTTGAACTTCATGAATATCGAATGCATGCACATGTGCCTTGCGTCCAGTTTGGCACACTTTTTGCATGAAGTAGTATTTATATGATCTGTCGGACTGCGCACATTTAAATCTCTGCGTTAAAAGTTGTTTCATCTAGGACAAATTGATTGCATATGCCTGCCAAATTTAAGCTCCCTTGACTGCTAATGCCATTACACTCGGCAGAATACATAGCTCGGGATGTCCTCTCTCAATCTTTAGTTTGTAAACATAGTAATCGTCATGTGACTGCAAGAAAGTTGTATCTGCAATGGCTGCCATATGTTAAATACACGTAACAATTCATCACTAGAATGCGAAAAATCCTTCAAAATTTCTCTAACATATGTTAGTGGCATTTCACTGACCCAAGATTAGACATTTTACAGTGTGTAATGCGAATTTATGACAAATGGCAGCTATTGCAGATACGACTTTCTTGCACTCACATGGCGAGTTGACTCTTTCACTTACCTGGATGCCAATCCTTTGCTTCCAATAGCAATGATGCCAACACACTGACATGGTTATACAGACTCAGCAAATAATTGGCCATCTCATCGTCCTTCTTTTTATCCTTCTCTCCCGGCAAGGCGTGCACCGTATACCAAACCGGCATAATCTTATCAAACACTTGCAACAAGTGCTTTGTACTCTGATGTACCAGAGAAGTCTGTCTGCCTTTAGTCGGGGAAGACACTGGCGAGCTATCACGTGATGAACGTAAACGCTCACTACTTGAGCTCAACATATCTGGAGAAGATGATCTTGATTCGTTCAAGAGCAAAAATGAAGCTGAGTTGGTTTTCAATGCACGACCAAGGCTACTTGCAGCTTTCTTGAGATCTAATTGATTATTGATCTGAAGGCACAGATTGGTGACATCTAAGGAATTATTGGCATTGAGCAGAGCATCTCTTATGCTATATTCATATCTATCCTTTGTAATATCTAATCGTATATTGCTATCAGATTTAGACAAATTGACTAACTCATACATCTGATGTATGAATGGCACCACACCAAGTAATGTCTGCACCTGATCTGCCTTCCCAGCAGCACCAGTAAGTGAACGCCGCCTACTGAGAGTCCCAGGTGATCCAGACGTGACATCAAGCCTTCCTTTAGCCACATCAACTAGATCTCGACATGACTGACAGGATTTACAAGACGTGACGGCCAAATCAAAAACGATCATTGCTGGTACCTTCTTGGCATCTAGATGTTGGTGAATATCTATTTGACTTGGTGACTGCATCTGTTTGGCACGGACCTGGGTGGCTTGAGGTAATAATGGCAGTGAGGAAGTCATCAGCATCTCATCTATGATGCTAGTTATCGACAGAGATGCCACACCAGCTGCAGCGATGGAAGACAGTTTGGAGCTGGAGGATTTTCCTGGGGATAGTGGAGAGGTTTTGGGTCTTTGGTGTTTGTCATCAGCAGTCCTGATTTTTCTAACGGTATCTTCCCAACATTCAGCAAAGAAGACTTCTGAAACTTCTGCATTGCCTTCCATTTCAAACATCTTTATGACCTGCAAAATCAAATAAAATGAAGATTTAATCATTAGTATTGGTAACTTAAACACATTTCACAAAAGAATTGTAAATCACAAATATTATGATGATCCACATAATAATACAAAGTGTTTTTTAGTTTTAAATACACATTGTAATCTGAGAATTTTAAGGAATTCAATAAGATTTTAAAAGTATTCAACAATTCACATCATATTCACAAAACTTAAATTTTCCAATGTATTTATGCTCCAAGAACAGATCGTCATGTGAGTGCAAGAAAGTTGTATCTGCATTTTGGTCATTTTACAGGAAAACATTTTTGTGTTTCATTGACAAAGAATTTGTTAAAAACATTTTTTTTTTACTTTTTGATAAATACATGATGCTGTGTCAGTATTCCCATATAATATTTTTGCAATGTAATTTATTATTTGGGAAAATTAGTGAAATATAATTTGAAAAGAATATGGTCACATCTGCAATCCGAATTATCTGTGCAGATACGACTTTCTTGGTTTCATGGTTGATAAACTACTTTTAAAAGAAAGTTGTATCAGGGCAGATACGTCTTTCTTGGATGAATGGAAAATGAAGCACGCAGATACACCATTTTGTTTTGATCCTAACATGATTAAAAAACATCTTTATTACTTGAAACTTTGATAACATATCCATCAATATTCATATTTCATGATTCCATCAAAATCTAAATTTTGACACAAATGTCAGTTACGACTTTCTTGCACTCACATGACAAAATGTAATGTGCAACTTTATATTGATCGCACCTTGAGCTACCATGCCTGATCTAGCTAATGATGATATTTCTTAGCAAGCGAATAAGGACCAAAACATGTTGAAGGACCAAATGAAGACCTTTTCCCATATACTAGTGCTTTCATATTCCAGATTCCATAGGTGATCAAAGAACAAAACTAAAGTGGTTGATGGCTGGATTTGACCTACGTAAGCTGCCATTTGAGACTCCCTCTAATAGATGTTACATCTTGTATTGGATCTTGCATTCAAGATGACCTATTATATTTTTATTCATTTAATTTGCCTGCGTACTACATCATTTAACTTGAGCGTAATGTGCAGGACTGTCAGTGTTTCACAAGCACTAGAATTAGACCAATCACACGCTGTAAATACGTGTGTAAACAAGTTGACTTTCACGCAAACCAGGGTAGCAACCTGACCTATGACCTGTCTCTTCGCCGTCGATTGTGTTGTTTACCATGAAATTGTTAATGATGAAGACTATTCTCTACTCCAAAATGACTTGATCACCCTTTAAAAATGGCAAAACGATTGGCTATTAAATGAACTTCAATGTTAAAAAGCGCTTTATAATGAGAATAACCCATATCAGGAAACCTTGAATTTTTAATTACAAACTCAATAATTCCATTTTTGCTGAATCAAGTAACCATGCTTACCTTGGAGTAATATGGTCTACTCATGTTCATGAAATAACTGCTTCAGCTAACAAGTCCTTAGGTTTTATCAGGCGTAACCTGTACTCCTGCTCAAAACCGGTTAAACAAACTGTCTATATCGCACCTGTGAGACCTATTATAAGGGTCCACTACACTAAATAAACTGGCGTCGCTATCTGGCATTTCTAAAATCGGCAAAATTTATTGTCCTTTTCTAACTGAGGACCTCAAAAGGTGTAGAAGGGCAATATGTTTGGTGTATATTTTTGTTCTAATCAGAGTACTTTGGTAAAATTTTAAGGCTTTTCCTAAAAATGCATGGGATTCTGGAAACACAAAATGTGGCTATTAGTGATGGGGCGGTATTACCTTCAATGCACTGTATCTTGAAAATTTAGCCTTGATGGTGTACATTTTTATTATTTTTTGTTAAAAGAGATCATAATCAATTACGAAAAGCCAGTGTTGAAAAAAACAGTTGCTTTATTAATGAGTTCTTGGGTGTGTTTGGGAAGCCATTTTGAACAGTAAGTCAATTGGGAGCTATTTTGTGGTGTGGCACCATAATGGAATATTCAAACTTTGTCTGGGACCTATGCCAGAAAGAGCTATAAAATAAGATTGAAAATGTCCAGAAAAAGGCAGCAAGATTAACCACCAACACATATGACTGCACCGCCATCATGTAGCAGCTAATTAAAGATCTGGAGTGGGACTTGCTTGCGAATAGAAGGACTGCCAACCAGTAAACCATCCTCCATAAAGCCAAAAAAGGTGACCTGGCTCTACCACCAGGTCATTTGCTTCAGTAAATCAAAATCATCTTGGCGCCAATCCTGACATTCTCACCCCCGGATTCGCACCAAACCATAGCCACCAACAAAGACTGCTACAAATACTCATATTTTCCCAAAACGTTAATAGACTGGAACAAACTGCCTTATCAACTAATCAAAATACAAGGCTCTAAAACTTTTAAGACAGCCGTTCTCAACCATCTTTGGCAACAAGAAGAACACCACCAAAAACTGCAATCCTACGCACACCATACCCTGCACATTTGGCCCCAACTTGGGAGCATTGTATAATATCAAGCACAGATACATATATTGTGCAATTGTATGCCCAAAGCAAGAAAGATCAAGATTATTCCACATTAGGTTACTTTTGCTTCAATAGTCCAAGTTCAAATGTTGATGAACAAAAGCATACACTGGTTTTATCTAGTAAGAGGGATCTGATTATTCAGCATGATTTTTCAAGCACTTCTCATAAATATTTACTAAATGGATCAGATGAATTCATGTTTTGGGTTGCACATTGTCAATCCACTCTATGCACAATGCAACTACACTTTCTGATTGGTTAAGAGATAGAAACATGGTGAGTTTTGAATTACATGTTGTGCTTGTATTTTGACAAGTTATTAACAGGCCAACATGGGGAGTAATGTTATTACCTGTTGTGCTTGTGTATAGCTGCCTCTCCTAAGGCACATTCTGAGAAGAGTTTCCTTGGTAGATAACATTCTTGCTATCACACTATTATCACTCAAGACCAGCTTACCTGCTGTGCTTGTGTATAGCTCCCTCTCCTAAGG